>PVKP010002272.1:0-126651 GCA_004027715.1 Plecturocebus donacophilus
CCAGATCCTAAGAACCAAGGTCATAATAGTCTACTCTCCACCAATACCCAGATGATAGATAAAACCAGAATGATAAAACTATAGATCCTTTAATATTACCATGACATAAAACTCTATGAGGCCAGCAATTGTTGTCTAATTTTTCTAAAACTCTTTTTTTAAGGCTTGGGACAGTGCCCATCATGTAGAAAGCATTCAATAAATGTTTGTTGAATAAATGAATAAATAACAAATCAATGTGTCATTGAATTAAATTTGATAAAGGCATCAAATTAAAGAGAAAGTATTTGAAAATTCTTACACTCAAGAAAAGAAAACATTTTATGCATTAACATGATCATTGAGATATTGATGTTTTAAAATTAGACTCCTGTAGAGTTCCTTTGTACTTCAATTATATATATATCCAGAATATCAAACATTATCATTGTTTATGTTATTGATTTAGCTCTCTGGACTACATTTCAGAGCTGGTCCTGCACTGTCTCATGTTCAGGGCTCTTTGCAGGTGCAGTGCAGGAACTGCTCCAAGAACGGCAGAGACAAAGGTTTTTCTTTGGAGCAGGTTTTGATGTTCACATTGAGAATGTGGTAACTTGTCAGATCTTTCCTTCCCACTGTGTTTTGCTCTTTTATTTGTCTTTAACTAGCAAAAGTGAGAATCTCTTCATAGGTCAATGGTCATGAGCTTGGTCCCTGGAGTGAGAGTGCCTGGGTTTACCATTCACACCACTTAAAATCTGTGTTATTTCACCTTTCTGAGGCCTTATTTCTCCATCTGTATAATCGAACCAAAACAACACCTAACTTACAGATTTATTTTGAAGGTTGAATTTGGAGGTGGAAGTTCACAGCACAGTTCCAGGTATACAGTAAGTATAATGATTGTTAGACTAATAGGTAGTACATGGTGATAACCGTATCCTACCCTTTCTTTTCTCCTTCCCCTGCATGTCCCACTCTTCTCCCCCTACCCTTCCACCTTACATAAGCATCCTCTGAAAACATGCTGGTACTTGAAAATCCTATATATTCCCATGAAGGGTGTACACATGGAGGATCCTGATGGTACCTGACTGTGTGCAGATGCAGCAGCCCAAACTCTGTCTCTGACCCCACCTCTGTATCTTAAGCACAGTGCATTCCTTGCAACTATATGATTCCTGTTATCAGTCGTTGGTGATGATGGTGCAAGAGAGGGTAGAATTGTGTCAGAATTCAGAGGGAAGATGGCATGTTAAAACTGGAAGAAATATTCTAGATCAAGACCCTTATTTAGTAGATGAGGACGGTGAAAGCAGAGAAGCCATGTGCCCGACCTAGGCCTGGCTTACTGAAATTCTTGGGTCTTGTCTCTGTGCCCCCTATTCCTGCCCACCCCTCCCACCTCCAGAGAATGTTTAGTCATGACAAACAGAAGGTAGCAGAAGAGAGATTCGTCAATCAGGAGACAGGCTTTGGTGAAAGGAGAAGATTCTGTATCATTAACTGATTAAATAAAACAAATTCCAATGCAACATTTACTTTTCTCTCTGCCACCCCTTGGAGAAAAATTTCAAGAAGAAATAAAACTAACCAGCAAATTACATGTTAAGCATTCCAATATTATGTTGTCAACAAAATATTTTAGTATTTTAAGAAAGAGAATATGAGGACTTTAAAATGTGAGTCCAGTTTTTCTTTGTTATTTTAGTTTTAACTTTTGATAAGCCACATGGTGATATTATTCTACCGATGTCAATTTGAATCCCTCTGGCTCACATTTCAAGTGCTTTCCATAATATGGGGAAGGAATTATCTCATGAGGAAAGGATTTGTTTTTTTATACTGCTGGATTCTTGGAGGCTTTTGCTGAGAATCATCTAGGGTGGGATGGGACATCATACGTTTCTTTAACAAATATGTACTGAGTAGGTGCCGTGCCAGGCACGGTGTCAGCTACTAGGTTTATGAAAATAAGATTCCGACCTTAGTCTCAAGGAGCATAGAATCTAGTAGGAAACACTAGTAGGTTAATTAATTACTAATCTAAGTCACAATAAATGTAATGCCAGTGTATATTCAGTGTGTTGTAATAGTATTAGAAGTGGTCCCTAAATCATGCTGGGACTAAAATAAAAGATCTTTGAGGAGCTGACTCTTGATGGACACACTGGGAAAGAAAAACTCTTTGAATTAAAGAATAACAGGAGTCTAAAAGCTTTGATTTTAACTTAGTAACTAACTGACAAAATCGAATCCAGCCTCTCCCCACTTTCCATTGAAGAATTTATTAAAATTATACAAATGATTACACTCTGGGAATACTCATTAAACACCTGTAAGATTCTATGGGACTTTTTCATTAATCAAAGCCCAGATGTGACCCTATGGCCAAATATGTAGGACTGTTGGAAGAAGGCTGATTTTTCCTTATATCAGTTACCTACTTCTATCCCAGTTAACAAGATTTCTGTCTGTGAGGGAAAACCAGGAACACTGGATATATTTGTGGTTCTGAGTGGACCTTTCTCATAGTACTGGCTTTTATCCTATCCTCTGCTCAGGTTGTGACTTTAGTAATTAGCAAATTAACCAGCCTCTGCACGTGAGCTCACAATCTTTATGGGTTGTTAAAATAACAGTCTAACTGCCTGACACTTAATGGGATGTTTTTTAATGCAAAGAGCACTTGTTTCATTAGAAAGACCATAAATCTCAGCAAAGTTAAGGGGTTAAGCTGTAGTCAGTTTCACAAACAGTCGTAGTCTCACAGAGCACCCTCATTTTTGCCATTACTTCACATTCACAGCAGGATTAGAACACTCTCTGGGTTTCAGTTAGGAAACGGGACTTAGGGGCGAGGGCTCTGACTGGAAATTAATATGTGGAATGTTTAACTTTGATTACAAATGCCTCAATTGTTTCCTTGGTTAGGTCAGTGTGACATTTTCATGTCATTGTTCAGCAATTTTATTGAATATCCACTTTATGCCAGGCAGTATTCCATATGCTAGAACATACAAGTAAATAAAAAGCTAGGGGTACCTACACACTGTGATTTCTATAGAACTGGGAAACTGTCAGTCATAATGGCACCAGAGCACTTACATGTCAGTCCAATTGCTTGTCAGTTCTATCACTCCTTAAAAGTGATAGTAAATTCAACTTTTCTTTGGCTTTCAGGAAATAGAAGACACTTTAAATCAGTCATTTTAGTACAACAATGACTGGTGTAACAAGTAGCCAAGAGAGGAAGAAAGTTAACATAACCAGAAGATGTAAATCTTAAATATAGAGCATGCTTGTTTATAAATATTCAGTATAAGTAGCTTTCGCTACCTATACTTAAAACCTCAAAAAATATATTTATCATACAATAAGTGTACAGATCATAAGTGCATATTTCTTGATTAACACTTCAATTTAATTTTTTCGGTTTATTTTTGGATTACAAAATAATATAAATCGCCAATAGTCGTAAGACTCAGCTGATGTGTACTTCTCAAGCTTCATATATGGAAATTGATAAATATCAGTTTATGATAATGGATTTTAGATTAAAATATAAAAGGCAAATGGCACAAAAATTCCAGGGCCCAAAATAGTGATCTCTGAAAACAGTGATAATACTTTACAGTCCAGTTTATGATGTAGGTAGTGGCCAATTCTATATGTGATGCTGTTTCCAAAATCTTGACCTTATTTGGTAGAAAAACTAGAAAGGAAATTGCCCACATGAATGCGTGTGTGCACATATACACACACATATATCAACCCTCCTCAATTAAAAAGGGAATAAAGAAAACTCTGCTCATCTGGTATTTCTCCAGAACCTGAGATGTAAGACTAAAATAAAATATCCCCCATAGAATCCAAAATTGGGATCCAAATTTATACCACACATGGTGCACAAATTATGTGATGAGAACTTATTGTTAAAATAGGTCTAGGCTTATTAAGTTTTCCAAGCTCTTAGCAGAAATAAAACTCCAGATTTCATCAATTAAATAGAAACTACTATAACCCAACATGAGCAAAACTCTCATCAACAAATAATTCTTGGCAATGACAACCTTATATCAAAAGTCACCAAATACAAGAAGAAATTATTCTACCTAATAGACAATCTATTGATACAACAAAAAATAACATCACAGAACTTGATATAATGATACAATCTGAAATAGGTTCTTAAATAAGTATATTAAAATGAGATTCAAAGGATCAAAGACAAAATAGAGAAAATAAACCAAAAGGAAAATATAAGAACCCATGAATAAACAGAAGATATTTTACAAAACAGAATTTCTATAAATAAAGTCTAGTAATTGAAATTTAAAGTATAGAAGATGATAAATAGCAAATCAGATATGGTTAATTCGTAAACTGAGGATAAATTTGAGGGAATCATTTGAATCCAGCACAGAGATATAAGAGCTAGAGCAGCAAATCGCAAAGTGTAGTCCTCATATCAGAGTTTCAGTGTCACTGAACACTTGTTATAAATGGCATTCTTAAGTCTAACCTAGACTTGTGGAATCAAAGATTCTAAGGATAGGGATCAGTAATCTGTCTATTAAGAAGTTCTCCAGATGATTCTGATAAATGCTAAATTTTTGAGAACTCTAGTAGAGAATATAAAAGAGAGGTTAAGAGATACAGAGACAAAGAAATTGTACAGTGTACTTTAAATATTCTAAGGAAAATTAAATAGGAAACATTTAAAAAGAAGCAATGCTATAAACTATATGGCTGAGAATACCACCAATGAAAAAAGGAGGGAGCTTTCAGATTGAGAAATAAAATGGGCCACTAACATACTAAATGAAAGCAAGTCCAATCATATATATACATATATATGTGTATATATATATATATATATATATATTATGTGTGTATATATATATATGTGTGTGTGTGTGTGTGTGTGTGTGTATATATGTGTGTGTATATATAAAATAGTAAACCTGCAGAATATCAAAGGCAAGGATGTTATTTTAAGGGCAATCAGAGGGATTTACTACCAAAATAATGGTGTAAAGAGTACAGTGAACCACCTTCCTAGTTGAAAATAAAAATCATTTAGTGGATGAATATTTTTTTAAAATTAATCATGTAAAGTGTTTGGAAATTGTCCTCTGGGTATATAGTAAATGAACAACCATTTATTCAAGAAAATTTACTAAATGTATGTAAGAATAGCAAAAATATGTGGACTTAAGACACAACTCACTACCATTTCTATCCTGCCCCTTCTGTGTGATGAAAGCTCTAGCTCAGCCATTTGAAGACATGGGGCTTCCTCCCTACCTCACTCGCAGTCGAGGGTTACAGTTTTACTCCAGGAACAGCACAAACATGTCATTCCACTCCAGCTCTGAATTGCAGAATCTTTATTCTGGGCAGCCATGAGCAGGAACACTGGTCTTTACTTTTCTCAACACTCACTCAAATGGCAGAAGTTGATACCCCAAGCACAATAGATGGAGAAAACTGGAATCTGAACACTCCTGCCCAGCTTGCTTAGTGTAGAAACATAAACATGTTTAAAATCCTGATGATACTTTTTACAAAGTTATCTTACAGGTTACTTTATACATTTCACCTATGAACTTTAGATTTTGAAAAGAAATACTGAGGGAGTATTTGCTTTAAATATTACTACTATTGTAGAGCTTGTACAACATTATGCCCAATAAAAAGCTGTATCACTAGGCTGTATATTGTCACCTTCATTTATTCAGTGAATAGAGTCAGACATTTCTGAGTACACACTGAGACTGACAAGTCACCTGGAATTCACTTGTCATCTACCTTGGAGGGTAATTGCAATGGGCTAGCCCTCATTGTCTGGAGAGATGTGTATAAGATGTCCTATGTTTGGGGAATTAAGTAGTTCAGGTAGGGTAAGGAATGGTTCCTGGCCTGTAGCAGGCTTGGTGCCAAATCCATATGGTCACCACAATGCCAAGACTGGTTTGCAAGTAAGAAGTGGCTGTGTAGGTTTTCTTCTAGGGTACCTATGCAACAATCCTGCATGATCTGCACATGTACACCAGAACCTAAGTAAAATTAAAAAAAAAAAAAAAAGAAGTGGCTGTGTAATGGCTAAGACTTCTAAAAGTATGGGTCTGGTGACTAAGCAAGATACTGAAATATCTTATTCCTTTAAAGAACCACCCTGAATGACTCCCATTAGTAACAAAGGTAGTAGACACAAAAAAGACCTGTGCTTCGCCACATCACTGTAACCTCAGCTTTCAAGACTATTTTCCTGGCAAGGTCACACTTTATCCCCTTCTAGCCCAAGTCTTCTATGAATAAGACTTCTTTTCATCCTATGTTTGCGAAGTTCTTTTCTACTAGGGAACCTCAAATGTACTACATTTTGTTCTTCCTCATCCCCAGTGTCTTGATGTCCAACAGAATCAGGGCACCATAGCCAGAATTCTACCATCTTGTTCCCATGAGATAATAGAGATTGTGCCATTCTGTCAAAAAAAAAAAAAAAAGAAGAAGAAGAAAGAAAAAAAACCTCACTAAGAGTCAATCAACCCATTGAAACTTTCACTTAAAGAATCCTCGCCTTTATGGCTGGGAGCCTTAGCTGCTGAGGGAAATAAAATAATACCATTTAAGCATCCATAGTTGGGACATGGCCAGAACTTGGTTCATCCACTGTACTTCAAACAGGATATGCCAAGGCGTTTTTAAAACTCAACTACAATTTACAATTCAGGGCAGAGAGAACCTGAACATTCCCATTCCAAGAACTCATAGACACTGTAGAACCCTTGACTAAATAACCAAAGATTGAAATCTTGGGAGGGATGGCTTTCTGAACTTTAGACTATTACTATCAAGTTAGAGGTCTTTAGCATTTGTACACTTCTACCATGTGCTTGTAGAAGTACGTCTTCTGAGTTTTCCATGTAAAGATGGGAACCAGTGTTTACATGACACACCTTTATATGCGTATTCTCATTTAATCTCATAACATTTCTGTACTGACATGTTAAGTTTTAAATTTCTCTTTTAGACATGTTAAGCCTTCAGATTTAGGAATGCTATTCTTAAATGATACTTTGCGTCTCCATCAGTTTCACTCCTAATACACAAACTTCTAATTTTAGAAAAAAAAAACTATTTTCAAAGAAATTAAAGCCAATAACTTTGTCCTGCACTTCATAAATTATAAGAACTTAAGTGAAGTTTCCTTGTTTGCAGATCCCCTTATAAAATGTTTGTCAAATGCTCCAGAAATTCCTTCCTCATTTCCAAAGTCCCAAAGAAGTAAAAGAATATTGGCAATAGACATGAAAAAAAAAAATATTTCCCCTAGAGCTTTTGCATCCTCATACAGTTATTTGATTCAGCCCTGAGGTGGATGCCAACATCTCGGGGTAGAGGTCTCTGTTTGACCACATTCATTGCAAAGGACCTGATTAGACCTTCTACTCTTTAACTGTTTTCAGCGGTAGAAAGTTTTCCTTTGTCCTGTGTTGAAATTAAGTTCCTTGTTACTTCGTTGTATGAACGTGTCCTCTGGAGTGCTACTGAATGAACTGATACAGTTTCTTGCCTCTGAGTTGCTGTAGTTGCCTTCTATCCCAATCTTGCATATTACATGTCTTTTGCATAGTGACATTTTGAATCTTTCCCTGCAATATTACTGCCATATCATTGGCTGAGATTTGGTCATGCTACTCTACCATATCTGTGGCATCAGAGGACAGGGTACAACTCATAAAACCAGGTGATGCTTTTTGTAAACATACCATCAAATCATAGACATTGCCAATAGCCAATTCAGGCTATTTCCCTCTTCACCTTTCCTGCCTGTGTACTTAATCGACTACTATAGCCTGAAATATTCATGACTTTTCACTCATAGAATCATCCATCACGTGTGATTTCCCGCAAAAACAAGCAGGTTTAAAGAAGCAGCTTTGTGCCAAAAGTTTGCAGAGTAAAGACTGTTTTTTCAGTCATTTCACAATGCCCTGAGTTATTGCTGTGGTTTATTAATTCTAACTCTGTTTGACTTCATGTTTCAGTATAAGTAGCTATGAGTCTGGGTTTCTGCAAAGCAGCGATATGTTCTCAACTGCTAGTTATTTTCCAGAAATGTCTCTTCTTGTCATGTGTTCAATTAGTCATTTTAAAAAACACATTTATCGCTATAAAGCAAAGCTAGGATTAATGCTGATCTGTTTCTTTTTCCTAGATTAGCGAATTTTTCCAACTGTTTGTGCCTCAGCATATGGCCCCTATGTTCTTTTATTAAGAAAAAAAGAAAAACGTTTACACTGGCCATCTTCACTGCATTTTGTTAAATGTCATCTAAAAATTCTATCTGTACTCTGATCATTGCTTGTTCATATTTGAAGTGCCCATCTTATTATTTAGTAAGACATTTACTATAGCATTTGCGATCCTTTTGATCTAAACACCATCACATATTTGAAAACATGTTTCATCTTTTTAATTTAGTTGGTTCTGGGACTTAGGTTTTGGAATGCTATTCTTAAATAAATCATAGTCGATGCCAAAATTCAAAGTTACTTCCTGAATTTGTTTTGGAGCTTTGGAATATGGAAAGCAGAATGCATGCTATATTTAGGGTAGACTGTAATGTTTTCTGTGGATTCAAGTTATTTCTTTCCTCTTGTGAGGAACAAAATTGAACAGTCTCAAAGATGGCAGAATGGTCCATGTGTGCTATGGTTCTGTTGCTACAAAAAAAAAAAAAAATACTGCTTGAGTCTATACTAACTATATCCTATTTACTTTAACCTTATGTGCAATGGCTGAGAGATGACAGCTGATTCAGTGAACATCAAATCTTACCCAGAGGAATGCATGCATTGTTCTTTCTGTCTATATAGAAACGTATCTTGGCTTTTCTGTCCATGCACATCTACTGGTGTGCATTGGCTCAAAAGGCAGCAACCACTGTAACTGAGCATGAAGGGACGTGAAGTTGGCTGTGGGACTGTTTCACACACAGTCCTTGGTCTGGGTTCGAGACAAAGGGATAGATCCTCCTGCCAAGGAAAATCAGATGATAATAACCAGATATTTGTATACCAGCTTATAGCTATACTATCCAGCGAATATTCACAAGTATCATTTCCTTTTAGTTCCACTGCAATCATGTGAGGTCAAATAATAGACTTTTCTTTCTTTCTTTTTTTTTTTTGAGATGGAGTTTCACTCTTGTTGCCCAGGCTGGAGTGCAAGGGTGAGATCTCGGCTCCCTGCAACCTCTGCCTCCCAGGTCCAAGTGATTCTCCTGCCTTAGCCTGTCAAGTAGCTGGGATAACAGGCACGCACCACTATGCCTGGCTAATTTTTGTGTTTTCAGTAGAGACTGGGTTTCACCATGTTGGCCAGGCTGGTCTTGAACTCCTGACCTCAAGTGATCCTCCTGCCTCGGCCTCCCAAAGTGCTGGGATTACAGGCATGAGCCACCACGCCCAGCTGACGTGTTTTATTACTCGCTCAGCACCTACCCAGGTGTTTACCTTCCCAACAGCTTCAACCTCTGCTTGGGACTTTCTATAGGTTCAAAGAAGCTGCTTCCTTTACCAACTCTAGGCTGAAACCCATGACTGAATCTAAGCCAATCTGCAGGTTTAATTTCTTTATCATAGTGATTGGTACAGGCATGGACATGGAACATATGCTGATCCATTCAGGGTGAATCTCAGGAAATTTTCTAAGTACCCTGGTATGAAGACATCACATCGTTCACATCACACGTAAATGGTGATGCATCTTGCTCTGGAAGCTGCTTTAACACATCTTTGGACCATGAGGAATAGCCACCATAGGATAAAACAGGTATATTAGAAGGCTAAGCAGAGTGGTGGAGAGAAATCAAGTCTTTGGAATATTGGCATGTTGGTAAAAGTGCAGGAATAAATATTTTCTCTGGAACTTTTAATTGTGTGAATCAAATAAATTTCTTTCTCATAAAAATCCATTTAAATTTTAAGTTACCTATCTCTGAAAGTGACTTCATAAGAAGGGCTGTCTTTGCTGAACTCTCCTACAAACAGAGCCTGAGTCAAAGATTTGGGTGTACATAGTTAATTTAAGGTAAAATTTAACAAGATGATGAGAGTGGAGAAAGAAATTCATAGAAGAAGAAAAGCCAGTAAAGGGGGTGTTAGGATAAGGAATCACAGTAAGAGTGCTACAGTAGGCAGATCAGGAATCATTAACATTTTCATTTCAATGCGTTTTAGAGATATTAAATAGATATCGTCAAATTCAAAGAACTGTAAGCTGTGGTTAAGACACACCACTACTAAAACCTGAGATTGATTGAACATTTACTATAAGAGGATTATGCTAAGTTCTTTTCATGTACTATCTCATTTAATCTTTAATCTCTGGAGATAGTTATTCTAATGCTTAATTTATTTAAACAAATAAAATTCTGGGTAAAGAAATTTGTGTAATTTGCTCAAAGCCACATTTAAAGCATGTCAGAGGTATATCCCAAACTCAGGTCATTCTGACTCTAACACTTGCTGCAACACTGACTCCTACCCAGCCATAGTCCTACCCAGCCATGACAGGTAAGCCACCAAGGGAAGGAGCAGTCACCAACATAAGGAAACACTATCATTAGCGAAAGAAACACAACTCTAAATTTCCTAGGGGAATTTATAATCTTATTTAATTTAAAAATGAGGATGTCCTCCTACCTTCTCAAAGATTCAATTTTATCTTTCAGTAAGATGGAAGAGTTCAACCATAGTATCTCTAAGAAGCCTAATAATTCTTAGATTATATAATGGTCTGATACAAGCATTTCAAATGCAAATATGAGCAAGTTTTAAAACATTGTCCATATGTAAGTGCATCTGAGAATATATTTTATTTAATAAGTAAAATTGCAATGTGTGTTTGGATATTTTCAAGACTTGAGGGAGAACAAGGGGTATGTGTGGAATAATCAGATATAAACACAGATTAATAGTATTCAGTCTTTCAAGGACATTTATTGAGTATATCCTTTAGGTCAGGTACTATGCAGTCATTGAAATATTAGTCCCTGAGAGCAAATAAGAACAAAAAGACACCTACGAGTGTTAGAAACCAATTTCATGCCACCAAACGAAGTTTCTTTTCTTGAGTAGGATGAAAGTAGTGCAGGATGAGAACAGAAAAAAAAAATCAAATAATCCAATCCTAATTTGCACTTCAGTTTTTGCCAAATTATGAAGCTGGTTAGAGACTTATTTAGGAGATAAAAATTTGTGTGAAAGCCTCTGGGGGCGCACGCGCGCACACACACACACACACACACACACACACACACACACACACACAGAGAGAGAGAGAGAGAGAGAGAGAGAGAGAGAGAGAGAGAGAGAGAGAGAGAGGTATCTATAATATGGCAGATCCCAATATGGTTCTAAGGGGGCAGAATTAGCTGGTGGAAAGGACAATGATTTGGGAATTAAGCAGATTTGGAAATGAACCTCCCCTCAACCATTTTCTAGCTGTGTAACATCACTTTACTTCTTCGAGTGTTTCTGTCTTTTGAATGACTTGTTTTAACTACAAATTTGTCAACTAGGGCTGATGTATATATAGTTCCTGACCTAGGTACTCAAATAGATTAACAATAATAGGCAGAAATAGCTACTATTCATTGAGGTATTTTTAAAATCATTTATAATATGGGTTTTGAGAAACTGTTTCCTTGAAAAATAAAATCCCCACAGCCTAAATCACAAAGGAAATTAACATTTTAAATGTCACAAATGATTGTACATAATTAATGACCACTGGCAAGATTTAAAAAGAAAATCTAATGTGAGTGTTCTCCCTGGGATCCAAAAATTAATTTTAAAAATATTGGTACTCAAGCTAAATTAAATTAAGTAAAGAGACTGTTTTTCTATTTTAGCATCTCTTTCCTTTGCTTTAATCAAATAAATACTTAAAAATAAAGGACTTAGCATATTTTTACGAGTTATCAAACATAGCCATTACTTTTAAATTGCTGAGCTCAAAGACTGAAGCTTAAATTTTGGAAAACCATAAATACTAAACAAACTCTCTATATGCGTATATCATTTTACCTTAGCTTGTGTTAGTTCTTATTATCAGAGTTCAAATAGTTGTATAAAAGTGTGTCCAATAAATTGATATGAATTCTCTATTTTTTCCTTTTAATGTTGATGATGATGTTCATTTATAGTGTTGTAATTTTTCTCTCTGTAACTCTGCATGTATTATGCTATAACATTTTTGTTGTATTGTTAATGCTTGTATTAAACCTAACTTTTTAATGTATTTATATCTTTTCTCCTCAATAAGATTATAATATTATTGGTAAAAGAGTCTGTGTCATGCTGTCCCCCTTTGTAGCCTCTGAGGTCAGGTAGCACATATTCTTTGTGTACAGCAGGATCCAATGTATAACATATTTAGTGCTGGGCTGATATTTTGCTCATCTCTCTACTCACATTCATCTCTTCATGCTGATTTATTTCTGCTCAATAACCCCTGTTCTTCAATTTGACTTCTCCATCATAGTCTCTGTTTTATCAAATTCCCTCCTCATTTTAAATCAAATCAAATCCTGCTGTTTACTTTCCACTTACATTACTGCCTGCAAGTGTCTATCAGGTATACTTATACCTAGATTATTTATGCTGGGGCTGTAATGCTTTTCACAATACCATATGCATCAAAGATGCTTCCCAAAGCAAAACTCCCATTTTATTGCATCTACTCAATTTTGCAAGCCCATAACTCCTCCCAGTTGTCATTTTCACAATAATACAAGGGAGGACATTGTTTGTATGAAAATTTTACAGAATGCCTCTCTCTGTCTAGTCCATTTTTTAGTTAATCAAATTTTTATTTTATTTTATTTGCTAGTTCCTGGTAAACACTACCCACTTCACAATCTTCTGTATTTGAAATTTCTACAGGTTCCACCTCCTTTCATTCAAATTCAGTTCATTTTACTAGCTTCTCCTCATGGACATTTTAATCAGCTGCTTCATGTACCAAGAATATGCTTTGAAACATAAGCAGACTGCATCTCTAGTAGAATCATTAGTAGAATGTAGAATTCATTGCTAATTTATCTCTACCTAAGTGTGGATTATAACAAATCTGTTACCTTACTCTAAACTGTCATAGTAACAACCAGTTACAATATGACTTGCTTTTCTCTTACATAGACAAAGGGGTTGGTGAGGGGCTAGAAGATCTCTAATATCTTTATTTGTAGGCACTACCCAGTATGTACCTAGCAATTGCATGATATAGGAAATATATCATTTTCTCTACTGAAAAACTCTTTATTTTATAATTATTCAACGGTAAGAAAAGAGGCTTTATACAATTGTGACTGGAAAAAACAGAATGTAGAGCTATGAAACTATTTTTAGAGGATGATGTCTCCAAGTTTTAAGAGTTCAATTTCAAAAGCAGTATCTCAAGCAAAGGGCATATCTCTTTCCTAAGACAGCTTCTAAGAAAGGCAGTGATAGCTGATAGGGAGGACTTGTTCCTCGGATCTAGCTGCCAGAACCTTATCTTTGTGCATCCACTAGCCAATGAATAGGACATTTCCCAGGGGCAATATCGAACTAAAAAAGGACTGGACATCTGTTGCCATGTTGCTAACAGACTCCATGGACACTTGGTTGAGAAGGAAATTAAGATTGTCTTTAATACTTCCTATTTTTGAATTAAAAAATTGGAAGATGTGTCTGGGCACAGTGGCTCATGCCTGTAATCCTAGCACTTTGGGAGGCCAAGGCAGGTGGATTACCTGAGGTCAGGAGTTCAAGACCAGCCTGACCAACGTGGTGAAACCCCGTCTCTACCAAATACAAAAAATAAAAAAATTAGCCTGGCATAGTGGCCCATGCCTATAGTCTCAGCTACTTGGTAGGCTGAGACAGGAGAATCACTTGAACCCAGGAGGCGGAGGTTGCAGTGAGCCAAGATTGCACTCCAACCTGGGCAACAAGAGTGAAAACTCTGTTTCAAAAACAAAACAAAAAACAAACAAACAGAAAAACAAAAACAAAAAAATTGGAAGATGTTCTCTAGAAATATGAATATCCAGTTGTGGTTATCAGAATAGGCAATTTAAAGTTATTTTTGTCCAAAAAATTGGCGACATATGGTCACTGCAATCACAGCACACCAGTTCCCTCCATAAACTCCAGCCTCTGGGCTGTGCCTGTGCACTTCCTAAGAAGAAATACCGAACAGAGATGCCGCAAGACTAATCAGATTTAGTAGGGACAATCTGCTTTCCTGTTCGTACTGAGAACAAAACCAAACCTAAATTGATCCAGAATTAAGGACTTTACAAATTTACAATATGAACAGTGACATCTTGTTAGGGATCTATGTGATACATTTCACCATACTAGTTTTCCAAACTGCATTTGTGAATTCACTTTGTTTTTTGGGAAGGCTGTTAACAACGAAGGTTGGTTGAGAAACATTTCTATTTTGATGTACCTTTATTTAAAAGGCTTGAATTTAGACATATCTAGAGAGTGCCACCTTGTGGGTAAAAGGCAGTAAAGTCAAATGGAGAAAAACATAGATCACATGTAAATTCTCACTATTTGTAACTGATTGTTGTCTTTATATTAACTAAGCCTGACAACCCAAATATTTCTTCAATCATTCAGAGAGAAAATGATATAAGAGAAAGTGATGCAAATTAACCTAAAGATTACACAGAAATTTTTTTCTGTTTCAGTATTATTATACAAGAAAAATATAGTACGTCACAAAAATATATGTATATATACTGTCATATACGTATGTGTATACTTTTTTGGTAGCGTTCATAAAATATACCAATACAAAAAAATCAGCAAACTGTGTTGAAAATATAAATATGAAATCTACATTCAGCTTGATTTTTTTGGCTTATCCTCAGTTCAACACAATTATTAACCCTCTGGTGCATGGACTAAAAAACTCAGCATAAAAATTGATGACTTGATATTGAAGAAAAACATGGTTGTGGACAAAATACAGTACTGCAGCGGGTTTTCATTGATGGTAACCTCTTGTTCCATGTATCATGTTAACATTATGCAGCTTTAATGCAGAAATGGAACACATCTCAATTCTGAGGATACCTGGTTTCAGCCAGGTTTTTATCATCTGCAAACCATGTATCGTCATTGATTCTAGAATAAGTGAAAAAGAGATCAAAGACAAATAATTTCAAATAAATATCAGCTTGATGTTTATGTCTATGGTTGTTTAAAATTTGTCTTATTTGAAAAGCTATAGTTCAACTCCTTGACTGCTCTGAATTGTTCAGAGGAAAGAGGATTTGGACACAAGGACCTTCTAGTAATTATAATAAAGAAATCAATTTCTTCCTGGTTTACCAACTATTTTCAAATATTGATGAAAGAGACAGTGAATATTTCAGCTGAACTCTATTCCTAACTTCAGATGAAGCTAATTGTTCATATATAAAGCAGGTTTGTCCCATAAAACTGCTGGTTTATTTCTTTATTTTCACAATGTCTAAGTTCGTGTCCTCTCCTGCCTCATACCATGACTCTTACTTTAGTCCACTGATCATACAATGTGAACTATTGCACATCCATGTCTCCATCTGTCCCAGGCAAGTCCCAGAGGTATATGTCACAAGGAAAAAAGTCAGAGAAGGTGGTTTTCTTAGGAAACACCTTCCAGTCCTCTTGCTATTTCTTTTTGCTTCTCTCCATCTTGTCTGTGAAGTCATACTTGACTTTTTCATGCTCTCCAATCTCCCTCCACTTAAGTCTCCTGTAAATCTTCACCGCAAAATTAAACCCTTAATTATACAATGCGATGTTTGTCCTCTGGTTGTTGTGCAAGTGTTAGTCTTGTTTTTCGACTGTATTGTGAGCAACTTGGGAACAGGAATTGCATATCTTACTTTTTCTAAATCCTGCACCACATTCATCAGAGTGCAGTGCTCCATAAATATTTTTAAATAGAATTAATTTGGAGGACAACAGGGGCTTGGCCTTGTCCTGTTTAATATTTGGGGAAATGACTTAGAGGGCCTAAAAGAAATGCTTTTCGAATTTGCAGATATCCTTAGGTCGGGGGTGAGAACTCAGACTCTAGTGGGAAAGACAGACATGCATTCATTTAGATTAGCATGCATTATCAAATATTAGATTAAATATGGTCAGAAAAATTAAATGGAACATCCTAGAGGAATCAATACATACTGAGAAACAGCATTTGAGCTGGTGAGAGGGTATTCTGGTAAAGGTAGCATGTGCAAAACAACAGACTAGAGAATGGCGTGGAATTGCTTGAAGAATCATGTGCTCCGGGAGGCAGAAATGCATGTGGGTAGGTGAGACTTGTAATCCATAATTGCATGAGTTATAAATTAAATACAGGTTGCAAAGAAAATTATGTACCTTGAAAAATGGATATTATTTAGATACATGGATTTTGTATATTTCAATATATCTCTCCTTTCTATTCCAATGCGGCAACTCTAAAGTTTCTCTATCTTTAAAGAAATATTATAATAACACCCTAATTAGTCTCACCATCCCTAGATTCTTTCTACATAAATCACACCTCCATACAGTTGAATAATATCATATCTTTACATAAAAACCCCTTGTAATTTTCCAGTTCCTACCAAATTGAAAATAACCTCTCTGTAACAAACTAACTTTGGCAATAGGACCTTGACTTGAATACCCTGCATTCTCTGTATTATTCTTTATGACACAGTCAGTTGTATATTCTCTTGGCTCCCAAAGATATACCCATCTTTGGAAATTATCCACGCTTCCCAATTACTCACGCTTTGCATTTTGCTCCAAGTACCTTATTATCTGCCTGCCAAATTCTGTCTCCTTCAGGTCCCATCATGAGGGACAAATCCTTCATCAGTTATCCTTGGAAACCCACTAAACCATACAATTTCTATCTCCTTTGAATCTCTCAAGTCTTTGCTTATACTATCAGAACCTGACACATCTTTTTTCCTATAACCATATAATAGTTATTTGTGTTGTCACCACATGATCACCATATCTATCTCACCTTGTTCTCTCCTTGACAATAAAAGAGGTGGAATATAGTAATCTTGGCAAACCCCAAAGTGGTTGGCATTAAGAAGATCTTGCTCATACTAATTTTTAGCACTGTACAAATATTTGTTTGCTCTTTGGTGACATACTGACACTAAGAATGTATTGCAGAATCTGACACTTTATGTTCTCTACAGAGCCCATGGTCTGGAGGGAGAAAGCTTACTAGGTACATATGTAATAAAACAACATGGAAAAATGAATTGGGGAAGATAATAGAATTCCTAAGTACAAATTCAGTAGGGAGGTGGCAAGATTTCACATTTAAATTGAAATAATATGGTCTGGTGCAGACTTTGAATCTTATTTCAGATGTATGGTCTGTGGACTGAAGTAATTTCCTGGGTAATTACATCTAGAAGAATATGTTTCATGAAAGGGGATGAGGGCACCCTAGACTTCTGGGGATGGGTGGGTCCAATGACATTCCTTACAAGGATCTATAGGCTGGATAAAAGGCCTACTGAAGCCCTCTTTAACAGCAGAGCAGTTACTGAGTGTTCTTATGTCTGCAAAGAAACAAACATTTCTTACAGAATATTTGGAAAGTAGAATTTTGAATAGTTGCATTTAAAAAAAATTTATGGTTGGGCATGGTGTCTCACGCCTGTAATCCCAGCACTTTGGGAGGCCAAGGCAGGCAAATCACAAGGTCAGGAGTTTGAGAGCAGCCTGGCCAACATGGTGAAACCCGGTCTCTACCGAAAAAAAAAAAAAAAATTAGCCGGGCCTAGTGGCAGCTGCCTGTAATCCCAGCTATATGGGAGGCTGAGACAGGAAAATCATTTGAACCTGGGAGGAGGAAGTTGCGGTGAGCCAAGATCATGTCATTGCACTCCAGCCTGGGCAATAGAGTGAGACTCAGTCTCAAAAAAAAATTTATAGCATATTATTTGAGATTATATTACATCATGTTTGAATCTTGACTTTTTTTCACCAAACAATATATTTGAAAGATTTCTCCCAAGTCATTATAGACTCTTAAAAAAGAACATCTGCTGGTACTACACTATATCTTTGTATCATAACTTACTGAAATAGTTGAGTGGGACCACTTTTAAATACATCTAGGTTTGCAGCAAAGGGTAAACAATTCGTTATATTTTCTAAATTGGATTAAATGGACAGCAGCTGTTGGGGAAAACTACCACTACCACAACTACTTAGTTTCATCATCTATTTCCCTCAAGTTGTTTTAATGTTATTTCTGCCTAATGTTCCTCCCTCTGTATTATGGAACATTACCACACAAAACACATAATGGGGACCTAGGTGGTTGGAGTTTGTCATCTTCTTTAGTGAGACAACTTTATTAATTCATTTACTTTCAAAGATGAATAGCTCAAAGCAGAGATTTCCCTGAAAAGAGATAACCCTTCCTTTCAGTATACAGGGCCAGCTGCTTTATCAAGGTGGACTTCAGATAGGAAAGCAAAGGAGCAATGCCCGAGGAAGTCACCAGGAAAGTGTCCATTTGTTCTTAATGACATTAACCTTTCTGCTCCGAGTTTTTCTTCTTCAGAAGGAAGCACACGAAAGAGGCATGGACTGGGCTCTGAGTCACCCAGGACTGAGATCTGCTTTGTGAGCAGATTCTTTCATCTCTATGCAGATCTCATTTTACAAATGCAGCTATTATTAATTTTGAATAAATAATATGGGGGTTGAAAAGAAATAATAACAGCAAAAACAACAATAAATCACCCTTAAAATTGATGAGGAAACAATTAACATTCTTAGACAAAGACTGCAAGAGGCAGATGTGTTCTGTAGAATGAAATGCTAGTCCTATCTGCATGTGGATGTTAAGGGAATCTATTTGTAGATGGAAGGCGGTCAAGGAAAGGCTACTGATAGACGCCACCTCAAACTTACATTGATCATGGATATTATGATTCTTTTAAAGTTCTAAGATATAATCTCATATATGTCAGATAAATAGATATAAATTTAGATGTAGAGGTATACATAAGGACATATATACACACATATAAAATTTAGTGCTTAGCTATGAACCAAAAAAAAGTACTAAGTGCTTTATGTACATTATGCTATTTAATTTAGTAACTAAAAAAAAAAAACCTATTATATCCCTCATTCCCTAATGAAGAAAATGAGTCTGAGATTTGCCATTGATCTTACACCTAGCCTTTCTAAAGCTAAAGACCATGTTCTCACCATACTACCAGTGCTGCAGCTGCTATTTTTTTTTTCTTTTTTTTTTTGAGATGTAGTCATGCACTGTCTCCCAGGCTGGAGTGCAGTGACACGATCTCGGCTCACCACAACCTCCGCCTCCCAGATTCAAGCGATTCTCCTTGCCTCAGCCTCCCAAGTAGCTGGGACTACAGGCGCCCACCACCACACCCAGAAGCTGCTACTTTTAATAGCACTGATGCTATATTCCTCCTATGACACTTTATTATCATTCATTATACTATTAGTATCTATTTACTGAGTGTTTGAACTATATACTAAGCTAAGCAATTGATATATGTTATCTCCTTTAAACTCTGTGACACCCTGTGATTAACGTCAAGTGGATAAGTAGAGATCTTGATTGTTGTTGTTTGCTTGATGGTTTTCTCTTCTTCAGGAAATTCCTCTTCCCTATTATTTTGGGGCTGCTAATAAAACTGACTTGCTCTCCTAGTTATAGGGACAGACAGGAGAACAAAATTAGTACAACCAGATTCTCTGTCCCAAAAATATGAATCTTAATAAAATACAAAGGGATAGCCTGGCATGGTGGCTCATGTAACCCCAGCACTTCTGGAGGCTGATGTGGGCAGATCACTTGAGGTCAGGAGTTCAAGACCATCCTGGCCAATATGGTGAAACCCCATTGCTATTAAAAATACAAAACTTAGCCAGGCGTGGTGGTGCACACCTATAATTCCAGTTACTTGAGAGAAGGAGGTAGGAGAACTGCTTGAACTCTGGAGGCAGAGGTTGCAGTGAGCCAAGATTGCACCACTGTATTCCAGCCTGGGTGACAGAGGGAGACTCTGTCTCAAAAAAAAATGTATAAAAATAAAAATAAAATAATAAAATAGTAAAATACAAAGAGAGATGGAACATAGTTGAAGCCCAGCCATTGGTTCCGAAATCAGGCTCTGCTGTGGTTTTCACTCTTCCCAACAATGCTCCATTACTCAATTCTTCCTCTGATTCTGTGAACTACATTATTTTTCATTGCATCCTAAAAAAATTATTTTTCAAACATCAGTTAGTTACTTTGATTCCTCTTGCTTGCATTCCAATTACTACCCTTTGACTCACAGATAAGGCTACTGAAATTCAGAAATAAAACATGATAGCAATATTTAGAGAGGACAACTGCAGAAATTCATCCACTGGCAAGAAAAATTTCAATGCATTTCAGGCAGATCCCCAAGACTGTATTCTGCTGTGCAGCTTTGCCTCCTAACAGTGCTTCTAGTCCATCTCATGGAATTTAGGTAATTCCCAAAGTGAGGGGAGACTGGATGGCACTATAAAGATGACCCCTGTTTTATTAGAAGCAGGAGCGGTATTCCTAATCTTTAAAACTCGGTCAGGTGGTCACAACTGCTGTCATCTACAGTGTTGAAACAGAAGTTGACAGACCACCTGTGGGGCCAGATACAAACGTGGATTCTGGAAATCAAAGGTTCTCTGAACAAAGGTGGCCAGGGCAGCTGTGGAGACTGGGGGGCTCAGGGCATGGCTATTTACCAGCTAGTATGGAAATATTTCTGTTGTTTTTTAAATAGATAAAAAGATCAGGCCATTCTAGTACACATGGTCTGAACATAAGACCTGGATGGAAGTTGATCTTTGAAGGGATACTTGTGAAGAGAATCGTAGTAAAACACATCAGGCATGAAAAACAGCAAAATTTGCTCTCACATATGGCTTCCAGTGTCTATAAGCAGATCTGAAGATTTCTTTACCTTGACCTCCCATACTGTCAGGGCCCAGATGAGAGGCAATCTGACGGGTTTTCCCCAGTGAACATCATATTTTCACTCTTTTTTCTATGCCTAGACTGGAATGGTATGGAATATTTGTAATTATTTGAAGAAAAATTTGAAGTCATCTACATAGTGAAACAAACGAGGAAAAAAGTTGAGAATAAAAATGCTCCAGAGATTGGCAGTGACTAATTGAAAAGCATAACTAACCTACGGGCTGGCATGTCTGTGCTCCCACTGGCCTACAGCCGAAGTCTCTGCAGTCCAAGAGGTGGGGAACCAGAAAAGCCATTGCCCCCAGACAGAATGGATGCCAGGCAACCTCCCTCAAGACTTCTGCCTCTTAGGCTGAACTTGTAGAAGGGAAGAGGCTGTTAAAGGTGTGCAGAAGCCCGAACTGTCCATCCCAGAGGCAATTTTCTGCCTAAGTCTTTGTCTTTCAAAGAAACAGTGCTTTGTATCCTGTTTGAGATCATATTTCTATAGGAATACACATGCCTTTTATGCTATACTGATTTCTCGCAGAATAGTCTTTATATGTTTATGTTTATGTATATATATTTTTTATTACAAAGTGCTTTCCAACGTCCACATAGAGGGCTCATGCGTCCACATAGAGGGCTCACGTGGAATAGGCTGAAACTTCCCACGCCTCATTAGGCCTATTTAAAATACACGGTTCTTGCATGAAACAGAGAAGGAGGCTTGAGCCCTGTTTCTTTTCCTCATTCATTTCTCTCTCGGAAATAGCAAATAGCTTGTTCCTCCAGCGGCTCTGCATGAATTCCCACTATTCTATGTGATTTTTCCTCCATAAAACTGTTAACTGGAGTCAGAAACTAAAGCAGATGAATTGGACCTGAGGGGATAGCATACAATGTGTTGTGCTTCCAGACAACTTCATTACTTTAATTACCTAAAAAGTATAAATAGTTTGGCAGAGTACGAATCTCATTTCTCAGCCTAAACGATAATAGTTATCTGGGAGAGATCGTCCCAAATCCTGCTACTTATAGATTGCTCTATTTTTTTTTTTAATAAAAGCAGATCCATTAACCTTTATGTGTATGCAGTCTGTACCCTTGAAAGTGGCTGAGGGACTGACTTTTGGACACACAAGGAATTGAGAATAGATATTTACTAAAGGCCTATTATGTGTCATTCTTCTATTCAATGAATAATTATGATGTATCTCCATACCAAGTACTGTTCTGGGCAGAAGGAATACAACAGTAAAAGGCAATCGAAGTTCTTGCTCTCTCTTGAAGTTTATATTCCAGCTAAAGTAGGAGAAGCAGGAGAAAATAATCAGAAACAAATACATGGACACACTATTTCTAAATGTCGAAAATAGGAAAAGGTGAAGATCAGGAGACAGAATATTACATGGATGTAAAAGCAAATGTAAAAATTCCATCAATTGTGCCATAGCTGACCCAGAGTTAGAACCTAAGCAACGCCATCTTAAACCCAGCACCCTGCAACCACCAAGAAAAACGGTTCTTCCAAAAATAAGTTGTAACTGCTGTCCTGTTTCCTTTGTCACACTGCTTGCTGCCCTGTTTTCCTTGCAATGACTGCTGACCTTTGCTTCTGGGAAAAATAGCTAGCTTGCTCTGCATAATGCTGATTGCAAAAAAGATCCTGTGCCCCACCAGGATGTGGGTTTTCTGCTTAAAACCGTTGTTCCTCCTGAGCTCGGGGCCACGGGGTGGAGAGACACTCGTTCTCCGTGGTCTCCAGCAATAAATGACCCTCTGAATTGCCTTACTTTTGTCTCAGTGGTGATCTGTACTCGCTCGGTTACAACACAAGTGGATATCAGCTTGGCACGTTGAAGGCTGAAAAGTAAGTCTGAGCTGAGTAGATGGGGCTGGCATCATCACATTCGATAGTTTAGCTCTGTCACTTAGTTTCCATTTTCTCCTTAAAAGAGTTACTGTCATCGCTCATCTTAGGTTTCCACATCATTATCTGTGGCTTATAATGCTTCCATTACAAGGTTTTCTAAGGATAAATTACAGAATGTATACTGACCACTAACTTAGTGCTTGGCAAATATTAAGATGAAAATAAATATTAGTTGTCACTGATATTGTTATTAATTTGTAATATCTTCCCTATCTTCCACAGTATACTCCAAACTGAATCATTTTATTATTATTATTATTATTATTATTATTTTGTAGAGAGGGGGTCTTGCTTTGTTGCCCCGGCTTGTCTTTAACTCCTGGGCTCAACCGAACCTCTAACCTCAGCCTTCCAAAGTGCTGGGATTATAAGCTGGAACCATTACACCCTGCCTAAATGATTTATTATTCTATAAAGGTGAAGTTTCATTTTTCAGAAGTGCCACCCCTCATCCTGAACTCCATGCACTAAAACACTCCTCATCACCAGCCTCGCTGTCTTTCCTATGAGCCCATTCAAAAGTTCCATCATTCCGGATGGCTCTTGAATGACTCTGCCTTCACATTTGACCTTATGATAATTGATTTCATATATGTCAGTCTAACAGATCCAAGCTAAGTCTATGTTGTCTTCACCAGTGTTCAGATACATCTGGGAAGGTATCAAAATTTTGTAGGGTTGGGACTCCTGAGGTCTATTTGCATGGGCCTATATCAGGAAAGTAAAACCCGTTGCAGGTAGCCAACTAGTAAGATTTTAACATAGAAAACTAGCTACAAACATGTGGGAGCAGCTGAAATACCAAACAGTTGATAAAAAGGTAACCCCCAAATTAGCAAAAGCAGAAAGTTGTTATCATCCTTAGGCCATAGGAAAAAGAGATGGAATGGAATTTCCAGAGTCAGAGAGATTGATTACCTTGATGGGGTAGAAATGGTAGGAGGTGAGGTCAAATGTTCTTGAAGAAGGGGAGGTGTCCAGCAAGAGTAGGAACCATAGGAGGCAGGCAGTCCTCTCTAAGAACACTGCCAAAACCAGAGAAAATGAGAGATAGCCCAGGTTTTTCTTTTGTCCCTCATTTCAAGCTCTTTTGAGTGTTCACTGTTAACGAGACCTAGTTGGAAGCCAGATGGAGCAGGAGTCTCGGGAAACAGTGTTTGCAGGGGTCAGTCCCCTATTATATGAAGCCAAGAAGGAGAAGGGCACGAAATACACCTGAGCACAGACAAGTAAACAGACAGCACAGGAGCAGACACCAGGACTGCCATACCACACACAGCACATCCCTCCCTGAACGCTCTGCTGTGATATTTGTGCAGCACACACGAGCAACTAGGGAGTGATCAGACCCTAGGAAACAATTCGTCTTTGAATAAGAGTCAGATATTCGTATTTTCTGGAGAAAGGAGACAAGGTTTGATAAGCACACATTGCCAGTCACTTCACTTCTCCCTCCAGCCTGAGCTCAAGGCAGTCTGCAAAACCAAACCTGAAAGAGCATTTAACTAAAACCTTTACGTATAAGGGGTCCCAAGCAGAACTGCCTTCAGCTGTGGGCAACAGAGTGCGATAGAAAGGTATAACCAAAAGATCTCCCACATTAGCAGAAATTACAGTGACTTTTGTCATAATAAGCTCAAATCACTCTTGCAGTAATAGGCCTTAATGCTTTCCATAGTTACCTTGATACCCTAGATCTTGACTGCTAGACACCCCAGTTCAGGTAGCAGCAGACAGCAGCAACATCAGCAACAGCAAGAAGTCTTGTTGGACCCGGCTATAATGCCCACATCGTGATGCCAAGACCTAAACATCGGCTGACCACACTGAATTGGATCCAGAAGGAATAAAAGGCTAGAAATATTAACAAGCTGATGTGATTGTTCATGAGCCCATGATAATATATATCATTTATTATTATATAAATATGTGCTTTATAGAATTCTCTCTTTCATCACATTTGAGACACTGTAGACTCTAAATCACATCCCAATTTCAAAAATGCTGAAATAGGAAAAAAATGCACTTCAGACTCAATGAAATATATGATACATATAACTATACACATATTTATAATAACCATGGGTCACTTATTTTATATCAGGCACTGTACCAAATATTTTTATTCTCATTAATAAACACATGGAGGGAGGTACTTTGTTTATGTTCATTTTACAAATGGTGAAACTGTGATTAAGAAACTTGTCTGTGGTCACAAAACTATAAAGCTGTGTAGTCTAGATTCAAATTCCAAGCTCATGCTCACATCCATTTGTTTACACTGCTTCCATGTGAATCACTTCTTGAGAGCTTTCAGAACAGTAATATCTTAGGAAAGATACTGAAAAGAGGATGTAGAATATATCTGACAATGTTAAGTTGGAGACAGGGCAATTTCAGCTGTTTGTTTTGTTATGGTGAATCAATAACCACACCCATTGCACACACACGTGCACACACACAAAAACAACACACATATACACGATGATGTGACCTAAGAAAGCTGGACTATATGTAGGTGCTTAATCATAATGATATCTGGGAGCAGGACTACATATCTCTCATCACTATATACTCCATGACATCTGTTTCAGTGATTCTTATTTGAATACTCAACACATTTTTTCTTAGTGAGTAAATAAATCAATACATTAAGCTATTGTGCATATACAGTGGTTATGGGTACAATGACGCTGGGTAAAGAGGGTCTAAGAGACTGTCTCTAGCTTGACTAGGGCTTAGCTAATCAATGTCATCTAGGCATAAGCAGAAAAAAATGCCAATTGAAAGGTTAGATATTTTTAAATTATACTGGGGCACTTGCAAAAAAGGGGCTGTTTCATAAATTTTTCACTAGCTAAAATGATAAAATATTGATTCAGAACTCACAATTAATCCTTATAAGTAGATGAGGCTTTTAATAATTCAGTCATATCTCTCCATGGTCTTGTTTGTTCCATCGCCGTGGCTGGATAGAAGCTGCTTTCTGAAAAGATGGAGACCATTTTTACCCAACAGCATCAGCTCAGATTCCTGTGATTATAACACAGCATGGTAAACATTAACTAACTCTTAAGTGCTTATCCTCATTCCCAAAACACTTTCTAAAGCAGAAACACCGGTCATTCTCCTTCCATTCATGCCTACTTGAAATCTGTTTTCATTTAGATGTTCAATTGGATACTTTCTTCTTTTGACTTCCAATTAACTCTGACACTCTTCCTGTTATAAAACACACTACAGTTTTCAGATTGTAGATATAAAATGACATGTGCACATACAGGGTAACTAGAGACTTGAAGCCCTGGCTGTGTCATCAACCTGCTTTGAGAAAGCCTGGCACCCTATCAGGCATCAGTTTTCTTATTTGACAAATATTGGTCCTCTCAAGGCCTCTTTTGACTTAAATAACTGAGTTGAAGTTCTACTATTCTACGGGTAGAGGTACTTAGGTTCAAATAAATCCTGCAGAGTACACTTAGTAAGAGGAGCAACATCTTTTTTTTTTTTGAGATGGAGTCTCGCTCTATTGCCCAAACTAACGTGCAGTGGTGCAATCTCGGCTCACTGCAACCTCCACCTCCTGGGTTCAAGTGATTCTCCTGCCTCAACCTCCCAAGTACCTGGGACCACAGGTGCATGCTACCAGATCCACTGATTTTTTTGTATTTTTAGTAGAGATGGGGTTTCACCATGTTAGCCAGGCTGGTCGTGATCTCCTGACCTCGTGATCTGCCTGCCTTGGGCTCCCAAAGTGCTGGGATTACTGGCGTCAGCCACCAAGCCCAGCCAAGGGGGTCAACATCATAGTCAAAAAAAGAATTCCCTGTTTTAGTAGAAAATATGCTATATGTGAGGCTCTTCTATTCCTGATGGCTTAAAGGTTTCTATGATCTTGTTTTTGGTCCATCTCCAAAGTAAACAAATTCCCATTTAAACCATGTGCTCTGATGTTGTAATCCAGATATTATTTTTTCTTTTGTTCTTCGGCATTCTGCAAATCTTAGTTGGCAGACATATCTTGGACCCACAGGGGAAAAATACATATTGTGATATCATTTTTGATGTTTACAATTCATATGAAAGTAAAGCAATTGTATAGATAACAGTGTTGGAGAGAAGAAGAGGTACACGTTTCAGGTAAGTTCTCTAGATACAGGAGTTTAAAAATGTATTTTTTATCAAACAGAGAGAATTCTCTGGCTCTGTTTCCAACTTTCTCTAAACTTCTGCCATTTCTTCTCTTATTTCCCCTAAGAATATAATTTTTTTCCTATTCTTTGGTTTTTGTTTTCTGCTTTGAAAACAAACTTTCAATTCCACATGACAAGGCAAAGTCACTAGGTGAAGACACTTAAATTTGAGACGCTTTAGCTACCAAGAAGTTTAGAAGCAAGTTGAGGTTCAACTATTTAATTGCTACATATTCTTTCTTATCTTTTAAAAGTCTGCATTCTTACTTTTCCTTATGGCTTGATCCACTAAATTCACCAATGAGTCTGATATTTTGGCTTCCTTTTCTTATATACATGGAAATGAATCTTGCTATAGATTGCTTTTCCAGCCCTTTTGCCATGTCCAATGAGTCTGATATTTTTGGCTTTCTTTTCTTATATACATGGAAAATGAATTTTGCTATAGATTACTTCTTCATCCCTTCTGCCATGTGAGGACACGATGAGAAGAACCAGGAAGCGAGCCCTCACCAGACACTAAGTCTGCCAGTGCCTTGAGCTTGAACTTTCTGGCCTCTAGAAATGTGAAAAGTAAATGTAATATTGTTTACAAGCACCCAGTCTATAATATTCTCTTACAGTAGCCCAAATAGACTAACACACTAGGTTTTTAACTGTTGATCTTGTATTCTTTTCCTTGTTCGGCCCTTTATAAATTATGCTCCACTGGAGATAATGTTCTGCAATATATCGATCGTGTTCCATATTGTGTCTCTCTCTTGCAAAAGTAATACAAGAAATGAGCTTGCTAAAAATTATAGAACTTGACATTCTCATAAATGCTATCCAACTCTTCCCCATGAAGGAACCCCCTCCCCCATACAGAAAACACCCAGTAACATCTTAACAGGAATATTAGCATTCTAAGAATACAGTTGGAGGAAGTCACATTGTCCACGTACAGAACACTATGAATTATAGGACAGTAGTTGTAGAACCTATCGTTTTCTGCAGTGCTGACCTGCCTGCCAGTCCTTGATTCAAAAGTCATACTTCTACTATGTACGTCTGGTCAATTCATTCTAGTATGTTACTTAAAATCAAAGCCTGCTTCTTTGTTAGTAAAATGAGTATAATGAAAATCTTATGTGGTTGTTTTGAAAATTAAATGGAAGAATACATATAAAAAGCCTGACATAGAGCAATAAACTCTATGGGTAATTGTTGTTATTGCTACAACTATCATTATTGCCATCTGCTGCTGGCCTTTGACACAATGCCATGCTTATGTATGTATTGCTGCCCTCTGCTGGAATTGTTTCAGCCTGTTTTGCCTCATAAGACAAATGAAGGTCATTGATCTTTTCACAAAATCTCCCAAATTCTTGTCAGCCCTTCACCCAGTACTGACCTTCTCAGCGGTTGATGCACTGACCTTGCAAATGCTAAGAGGTAGATAATTAGCCATGCTCTTAACTCACGCAGATCATCATACCAGTCACTTTAATGTGGGGTGATAAAATTTGTAATTTTTATGAGGCTTACCCTGCAGATCTAAACTATAAAATATGCCATGGAAAGATAGTGGATAGTGGGGGACAAATACTACCTGAGGTTTAAAATATGACTCTAACAAATTCAACACAATTATGCCAACCAGGCTTCAGAATTAAAGAGAATGGGTACCTGCAACAACAAAAGCATCCACAGAAAGATGTTTTTTTTTTTCTGTCTCTTATTTTTTATTTGTGGTTTAAGACACTTCTAAAAGTAGTTTCATATAAGCAATTAAAAATACCATTTAGATCTATCACTTCACATTGGGCCAAACTGAGTGCACATTTAATGAGTTATTTGTTGAAGTCATTTCTTTCCATTAATAATGGACAGATGGACCACTAGCTCAAATCAGTTTTTATGAGTGTGGGCTAAGGCATAGTCCTAAAATATCCAGACTCCTGTATTTACATTTTCCTGATATTTTCACCCTTGACATCACAGACTTTTTTCTTTTTCCTTTTTTCCCCAAAGTCGATTTTTTTCACCTGTCTGCTCACAATTAAATTGTAAATACTCACCAGATTAATCTGTACTATTTCCTCTCTCCATATCACCTGAGGATTTAAACGCGCCTGATTGATGCTCAATCATGCAAATCTTTCCTATAAACAAATCTATTCATTTACCTCTGATCAGCAGCTATTAGTAAGCAAGACACATTGGAAAGGTAAACTAAACACTGCAGATGAGTTAGGAAAAAAAAAATCACTGATGTGCTTATCCAAATTCTGTGTGGCATGTGAAAATGTTTCTCCCTTACTCTTTTCCATGATGACAGCTGTACGAGTGCCGAAGGTTCTAAGGAAAGATTAAGATGCTGGTGACTTAAAACACAGGATGACTTGGAGCCCAGTAATGGAAGATTTTCATGATTTCAGACTCTTTGAGTTGATAAAACAAAACAAATATTTATATTTAAATTGATTTCTCAACTATAAATTGCTTCTGAAGCTAAGGTCTGTTTTGTGTGGGCTAACACAAAGGAGCTCAAGACAATTCCTGAAAACTAAAAGTTACAACATACCTTAAAGATCTCACACACCCAATCTAATCACCACTGTCTGGCAAAGGTGAAGAAACCTGTCTTTTCAGAAGAAACCCACCCCTCCTCTTGCATTGAGTTTTAATTCCTGGGTCCTGATGACTTCAGAAAATGAATCTCAGCTTCGTCTACACATTGGAAACACCTGCCCCTTCCTCTGATTAATTCAACCAGAATTTTGTCGAGTTTATGTTGTTCAAAGTCAGTACCTCAAACCAGAAGCATCAGTATCATCTGAGAGCTTATTAGCAATTCAGAATCTCAAGACTGAGTCAGAACATGCCTTTTAACAAGATTTCTGGGTGATCTGTATGTACATTAAAAAAATACAGATGCTTGAGTTCTATCCTCAGAGATTTCCATTTAATTATTTTGAGATGATGCCTAGGCGGTGGTTCTCAAAGTCTGGTCCCAGGACTATTATCATCATCATCACTTGGGGAGGTGTTAAAATGCAAATTTTATGTGAAGGAATGCATATGTGAATTACTTAGTTTATATATTTTATAATGTATACATGTTTCAAAATGTCAAGTTGCATACAATAAACATATGCAATAAAAGAAAAATATGTATATCTTTGGATCTCATACCAATTGAATCAGAAACGCTGCATGTGGGGCCTAGGAATCTGCATTTCAACAAGTAATACAGGTGATTCAACAAGTAATACAGGTGATGATGCTAAAGATTGAAAACTCTTGCTCAGGGGCATACCTAAATTTATCAATATACTCATAATCGATTTCCCACAGTTTTTGGGTCAAGGATGGGCTTATAACCCAGACCTCCAACACTATAACTATCAGGGATAGATATGAAACTGAATGTGGTAAATTTATAGAAACAAACATTTCTTTTGTCTAAATATGAGCCAAGATGCATGTAACTCAAGATCCATGACAACCTTTGGTCAACACGAAATGAAACTATACCTCTGGTGGCAAGGGTAGATAACCCTCTGGGTGTTAACTATTTCTGAAGCTTGCCCTATCTCCTGATGTCATTTACATAAGCTAATGAATTCCCTTATAAGTTAAGCTGGTTTGAGTAGGCTTGGAACATAGAAAATACTGGTGTTAAAGAATTTCACGTATCTAATGGAAAAACTGGGAGAGAATAATACCTCTGATGAGTGGTTGCATAGCATGTTTTGAAACCTCCAGTGATTAGAAATTCTCCTATTTCAATGACAATCCATTCCAATTTAGAAGATGAGTATGAAAATTTATCTACTTATATCAAGCTGAACCCTGAAAAAGTCATATTTGATAATAACCCACAATGCATATTTCCTCCACTGCACAAATGTTCTCTTCTTTAAATAAATATCCAGATTTCTTTTCCATTATAAAATGATTTTGTGCCTTCACCATCCCAACTGCTTAACCCTGAGTAACAGGCACTTTATCAATTTCTCTTAATTAGTGCCTTGCAAATGAATGCTATATTAAAAGTAGAGGACAGACCATGCAGAGAACAGGTAAAACATTCTCTTTCTTGGAATAATAAATTTAAGTGGGCATAACAGAAGTCCCCTCTCCATGGTGCTGTCAACAAATGTTTGTGAAACAGCGACTCTCAGATGGGTAAGTAGAGAGGTTACCAAAATCTCAAGTTTTATCCTCCCCTGCCAAATTGTATACAGCTTTCCCACCTCTCATGATTACTATTTTTTATAGAAAATTAAAGAAGTTCCTCTCTGTCTTATAACTACATCTGAAACTATCACTTTTTTGGGTAAATTGCTTCATCTACTATTCTCTTTTGGGTTATTTGTAACTTCAAAGCATGTTAATACAAACGTCTTTAGCTATTTTTAGCTATTTGACTCCCCCAAGTCGTAGGTTTTGCATTTATAATGTGTGGCTAAAACCACCTATATCTTAGGGATAGTGCAAGGATTGAATGATATATATATATATTAGTTTCAGTGTCTGTCATCTGTTCAGTGCTCAATAAATCTTGTCCTAAAAATAATGATATGCAATGCTTTCATGCACTGACTTCTGTGTACTATACCTAGCTCATGAGCTTTCCTTCCTTCAGCTTTTGTATCGTGAACTTCAACCATTCTCAGTAGGTATCATTTCTGTACATGCAGATTTGATCTCCAATGACTTAGTTTAGAGCCAAATAGAAACTGGTCTTTTCACATATAATTCCATGCTAAAATAGATCTCTATTATGCTTTTGGGTTCTAGTTTTTGTGAACCCAAAGATAATACTTTACAATTTTCAAAATTTCACCTCATCAGACAAAGTCCAGGATTTCAGTATTTTCTAATGTTTTCTATTTTAACTCTCTCATTTAAGATGATGTGTTTTTCCACCATCAATATTTAACCCCTAAGTAGAAAATTAATGAAATAAAGCAGGGGTGTCCAATATTTTGCCTTTCCTGGGGCACATTTGAAGAACTGTCTTGGGCCACACATGAAATACATGAACACTAATGATAGCTGATGAGCTAGGGAAAAAATGCAATAAAACTTATGATGTTTTAAGAAAGTTCACAAATTTGTGTTGGGCTGCGTTCAAAGCCATGCTGGGCTGCATGCGGCTTTGGGGCTGCAGGTTAGACAAGCTTGAAATGAAGTTTCTGATATTGACAAGCTGATATTCCAAGTAAAAAAGACAATCCCACCCAAGAATAATGGCAAAATAACATATTAGCAAGTTAGAGCATATACATGATAGGAAAATTATGTGACAATGGTTAGATATGTAAATGGAAATCTAGGTAAAGAAATTTTCAGAGTAGGAAAATCTTGAATAGTAACTTGGAGGAAACTAGTTTTGAGATAGAACTTAAAGTAACCACTGAATATAAACTAACAAAAAGGAGCTGAAAAGAGGAAAGTTTTGCATAGAAGTGCATGAGTAAATGGTCAGAAGTAGGGATAAGCAAGGTTTATACAAAAGAATGAAAGTTGACACCAGTGTCCCAAGCTTTATTTCCCTAAGGTAAGCAAATATTTTCATTTAAGTTCTCTACCTATGTTTATCTAAAATCATCAGTGATTTTTGAATACATACCACAAATTTATAGGTAAACCTTGAGAATTTGTTTACCATTTTAGAGATATCTGGCTTGAATAATTATGGGACTGGTTCACACTAGGAATTTACATTCCGAAGAAAAATACTGCCAATGTGGAAAAATATTTTATCCAAATCTTTGGAGGTGGAGAAAGGAGAGTATTAAAGTTACAATAAAAAAGACACTTACATGTTTTGCTCTTTTGATTAATATTCTCTGTATTGTATGAATAACCATAATATGCAATGTACCATCTGGAAAACCAAACATTGGAAAGCTGGAGGGCTAGTGTTTTATAAATCTCCTGATTCCAATATTCTCTGGTTTCTAAAGTATTATAAAATAGATATAGAACCAGTGGACTGCCTTGTCTTTCCCCACTTTCTAACTCATGAACTAGTTTCTGTTATGAAACTTGGACTGTATCTTCAATTCCCCAAAACATCCATATTGAAATCTTTTAAGGAATTACTTTAACATGGTGTAATAAGGAAAAATATCTTTTATATTCAATATTTTTCTTATGAAAAAAGATGTTATGTGCAAAGTTCAACTAACTAGAAGTTTATAATGTATTAAGAATCCTAAAACTCATAACATCTATGAAAATATATGGCAGTATTAGATAAGAGAAAATTAATTTCTAATCACTGTAATTAAGAAAATCATGGAGAAAATGTGGAATTTAAACAAGGACTGGGTAGAAAAAATATTTGGTATGCTTAGAATTGGGGAGGACTTGCCAGGAGACGAAAATGGCAGGAGTAAAAAGACATATTGTTACCTACAAAGACTTTTCATGGATGCCTAGCAAAATAAATTTATATGAGTCTCACACTCTCCCAGATAACAGCCAGTCAGAATTGCTAAATATAGACTTGTTATTTTAGGATTTTGGATTTAGAGTATGTGATGGTTAATGTTACATATCAACTTGCCTGGGCTAAGGAATGCCCAGATAACTGTACCTGGTAAAATATTATCTCTAGATGTATCTGTGAGGATATTTCCTAAAGATATTAGCATTTGAATCAGTAGGCTGAGAAGATCCAGCTTCCTCAATGTGAGTGGGCATCATCCAATCTATTGAGGGCCCAAATAGAATAAAAAGAGAGAGAAATGTGACTCTCTCACTCACTCTCTCTCTCTCTCTTTGAGCCAGTTCATCTATTTTTCTCCCATTTTTAGACATCAAAACTCCTATTTCTTGGGCTTTTGGCCTGAGAGATTTACACCACTGCCACTCACCTTGTTTTCATAACTTTGAGTTAATAATGGTAGTTATACTATTGGCTTTTCTGGTCCTCAGGCCTTCAGACTTGGACTGAATGACACCACCCTCTTTGCTAGTTCCTCAGTTTGCATAATAGCATTATATCTCTTGACAGATACACAGACAGACAGATAGATAGATGATAGATAGATAGATAGATAGATAGATAGATAGATAGATAGATCTTGGCTATTGCGGATAATGCAATAAACATATGGGTGTAGGTAACTTTTCCAAGTAGTGATCTCATCTTCTTTGAAAATATACCCAGAAGTGGGATTGCTGAATCACGGAGTAGTTCTATTTTTAATTTTTTGGGGAAACAAATGTACTGTTGTCCTTAATTGCTGTATTAATTTATATTCCCGTGAACGATGTGCAAAGATTCCCTTTTCTTCAAATCCTCCTAACACTCTTCTCTTGTCCTTTTGATATAGCCATTCTAAGAGGTGAGAGCAATCTCATTATTGTCTTGATTTGTATTTTCCTGATGACTGATGCTTTGAGTACCTTTTCATGTACCTGTTGGCCATTTGCAGACAGACATTTATTTTAGAATAGCAGAAATTTGAATTTTTTTTTACTTGCCCTCATAAGCTCTCTATACTAATAACACTATAAAATCAGATTAAGTACAGATATCTGTAGAGAAAACAAATTAACAAAAAATTACCAATTACAATAAAATAGCAAAATATTCACTAAAAGATAGCTAAGAATAAGAATAGGGATTACTAAATATTAAAAATTCTAATAACAAATGACATCTAGATTTCACTCAACTTCCTCTGTTGCTACAAAACCATTTTAGGGTAAGATGTATAAAATTGACTATGTACCCCTAATACAGAAAGAATTGGTGATAAAGAAACTCAAACTCTCTGAGATAAGACTCAGGGAAAGCACACTTCCCAATTCAGACTTTTTTTCTGAATTAAACTTGGACAGATCTATTGCCAAACTCTCAAATAAGTTGTTAAAATAATTATATTAATATTAGGTAATGAATTCATCCGTGTACAACAATCATAAGGAGCTAAATTGATAACTGATCTCAATGCACAGAAGGTTTGATAGTAGGTCAGTCTTTTTTTTTTTTTTTTGCTCCCCCACACTGCCCCGCCCATAGTAGGTCAGTCTTATAGCTATCTGGTTCTGTATGAGTGGAAACCTCTTTTTGCAAGGTTCAGGGACTCAGATTGAATCCAGAATCTGACTTTAGGATGTTAATAGAACATTGTTATTATATTTTTAAAATATTAAATAATGTATAGATTTCCTTTGTTATTATTTACTCTTATTTCAAAGTATTTGCTTTTTGTAATGAATGATTACATATTTTTCTCTATGTAACTGTAATACTGTGACTTCTTCTTCAATCCCAACTTATTGATATAATTAATTGTTTAATATTATACATTTCTAGTCATAATAGTTTTCCATACACATATAAATGCATGTGTTTTTCCTTTATTATTTTCTTCTTTTTTCGATAAGATTAACTTATACTTTTACTTCATTATGGTAAGTGAGTAATCATGGGGTTTCCCATCCAATATGTATAGTAAATAGTTGTCTAAATTTACACTCACATCAGTCATCTATGAGGATGCAGCTATTCCTAAACTTTTTTTAGCACTAACTGAAAACAATCCTTTTCATTTTGCCAATTGTTGGGAGGAGGTCTTGACGTGTGTGTGATAGAGTATATGTTGTTTGCTGAGAGGCGATGGCAAGGAACACTAAGCCATCCCCAGGCAGAGAATTGCTAGAATAGTAAACAATATGTACTGGTCATGCACTAGTTAAAACAGTTCCCAAAACACAGGATCTATGACCTTGTCCCCATTGCTGACTTGCAAAGAGTGCTTCTAGCTTATTTCTATTTTAGCAGTGAACAGGCACTATCTGCCTGTTTAGTCTGTCCTTATTCTATGAAGAAACACTGAGTACCTGCTTATTAAGAATAATCACTTGTTCACGAAGAATAAATACGTGGGTCAGAGTCTGCTCTGGGCTTGCAGTTGGGAAATGCTGTCACTCCCCTAATGTCCCACTCTGATCCCAGTTTTGTACTCTATCTTTGTTTCTGTTTCTTAATTCCTTCAGCGTCGCCTGGGTTGGGTCTGTTTTCGGCAGCCAATAGCAAAAAAAAAAAACACATTATTGTTTTAATTTGCCATTATCTATCTACTAGTGAAGCTGGATGCCTTTTAATGTGCTTATTTGATGTTTGCATTTAATTTCTTGTGGACTTCCTACAAGAAATTTATTGCCCATTTCTCTTCTGTTGGATTATTTTTAAAAAACAATTTAAAGATCTTTTTATATTATAGAAATTAATATTTTGTCTTTTTTTGTGATATCAATATTTTCTTCTGTCTTTTTTTTTCTTTTGACTATTTTTGATAAATTTAGCCACATAAGAATTTTAAGTACAATATCATCTAATCTGTCAGGGGTTTTTGTTTGTTTTACTTATTACCTTATGGCTTCTTGGCTTTTTTGCTTCTCTCCACAAAATTATACAAATATTTGCTTCAAAAAGTTTTGTCTTTTATATCTTATATTTAAAGCTATAACTCATCTAGGGTGTGTGTGTGCATGTGCGTGTATGTGTGTGTGTGTTCGTGTTGCATGTGATATGATATGAAGTATACTTTGACATTCTTCTAATAGAATAATTACATCAATCAGGATCCTGGTATGAAAAACAACAAACAGGGTAAAAGTAGGCAATTTAATAAAGGGTTAATTTACAAGGGAGAGGGCAAGGTTGAAGGAAACCAACAAATAGTGAAGCAACCTTTTCCTTCTTTGGACTTGGAGAGGTTAGAGGAGGAGAGATGTGTTACCAGGACCTCGCAGGAGAAGACCATCTAACTGAGTTTATTGCCCCAGGAGGGCAATGAAACAAACTCACAGTCCAGCAGAGAGGTATATGGAGGAATAAATAGACAACATCATTCTCCTTTTACTAAGTTCATCACTTTGATGTCTGTCTTTGGCTGAATTCAATAGGAAAACAGATAATAAGGGGACTGATCAATGCAGTCCATGCCTTTGGTCTCAACGAATGGTGAGGATTAGAGACAGGATCCAATGTGGCAGGCATTAGTTATGTGCAGCTATTGAGTATTTGAAATGTGGCCAGTCTGAATGAAGATGTTCTGTATGTATGAAATAAGTGCTGGATTTCAAAGAATTCATAGGAAAAAAAAAGAAAATAAATAAGCAACACTCATTTATAATTGTTTATATTCATTGCATTGGAAGGGTAATAGATTAAATGAAATATATTACAATTAATTTCATTGGTCTCTTTTTACTTTTTAATTGTGGCTGCCATTTGAAATCAGGTATGTGACTTGTAGCACCGATATAGAGGGATAAATGGAAAGTATCTAATTACTCTTCAATGCTTAAATAATCTATCTCTTTTCCACCAAACTTAATTGCCTTCTTTATTAAATAAAAATGTTTCCTGAACTTTCTATTTTCTTCTGCTTATCCACTTGCCTATCCTTATTCTAATGACACACCATTAACATGGAAAGAACTTTTTAATGTGAGGTAGATACAAATCCTTTATCACTATTGACCACATTTTTGTTCTTTTCCTTAATTATTTTCATGTATTTATTCTTCCATATGAAATTACATGTGGGCCTACGTTTTCTTCTCTTTCCAAAAAATATCAGTTGATGATATGATTCAAAGTATATTTTTAAAAGTATATTTAAATAATCTGATATTAATATATTTAGTAGGAAATGTCATTTTTCATGTTAATTCATACCATGTGGTGAAATGATCTGTTACTCTACTTATCAAGATCTTATTTTGTGCTCTTCTATAACACTTTTTAGATTTCTTTATATTAGGTACCATATGTATGTATATCTATCTTATTAAATTCATTTTTAGGTATTTTATATTTTTGTGGCCATTATTATAAACATTTTTCATTTTCATTCTTGACATCATTTTTAATAAAGAAAAATTTGGAGATTTATAAATTTATTTTATGACCAAACATCCAATTAACTTATTAATTCCTATATATTAGATTCACTTGGATTTTTCTAAAATATAGGCATGTAATAATTCTTCTAAGTTAATTGTATTTTTTCACGCTATAAAATATTTTGAATTATATTAATTGAATAAACATCTGTTAAAGTGCTGATTAATAGTAGTGATATCAATCATACCTGTTTGGATCCAGATTTCAGTGAAACTGGCTATAACATTTAGCTTTTTAAGATGATGCTTGCTAGTAGTTTGGTGTAGATAAATAGGATAACATATAGGTAGTTTTCTACTATTTGTATTTTATATTTATCGAATTTTACTTAGATTGTATTTTTGTTTTCTAAAATTAATATATGTCTCACCTAATATTTTGTGGATATTTTTTATTTTAATTTAAATACATTGTTCACAATTTGATAATTAACACTGAACATTTTGTGCTCTTAGAATAATCCCAACTTGCTCAGAAGTATCTAACATATGATTTATTGATATTTTATCTTGAATTTCACACCTATATTTATAAATGGATTTTGTCTACGGTGTTTGCACTATTTCAGATTTGGATAAGAAAATTTATGCTAACCTATAAAATTAATTGGATTTTTCTTTGGTATGGACCTATCAGAATTATGAATCAGCTTTAAATTTTTATGTAACTCCTAAGAAACTAACAACTTATCTGTGTTTGGCACCTTTTTTTTTTTAATGAAATTTCACTCTTGTCACCCAGGGTGGAGTGCAATTGTGCAATCTCAGCTCACTGCAACCTCCCCCACACGGGTTCAAACGATTCTCATGCCTCAGCCTCCCCAGTAGCTGGCATTATGGCACCCGCCACCATGCCCAGCTAATTTTTGTATTTTTAGTGGAGACGGGGTTTCACCATGTTGGCCAAGCTGGTCTCGAACTCCTGACCTCAGATGATCCACCCGCCTTGGGCTTCCAAAGTGCTGGGATTACAGGCATGAGCCACTGTGCCCAATCTTGGCACCTTTTAAGTTACATTTATTTAGGCTGGGAGTGGTGGCCCATGCCTGCAGTCCCAGCACTTTGGGAGGCTGAGGTGGGCAGATCACTCAAGGCCAAGAGTTTGGGACCAGTCTGGCAAACATGGTGAAACCCTATCCCTACTAAAATACGTGAAGTTAGCTGGGCGTGGTGGCAGGAACCTATAGTCCCAGCTACTGGGGAGGATGAGGCATGAGACTAGCTTGAACCCAGCATTGAGCTGAGATCCTGCCATTGCACTCTGGCCTGGGTAACAGAGGGAGAGTCTGTCTCTAAATTAATTAATTAATTAATTAAGTTAAGTTACATTTATTTAAAAATTTCTAAAACTTTCTTATGATTATTTTTTTCTGTTAGGGCTTTATAATTCTTAAAGTATTATTTAAATTTTGTTACAAAATTATCTATTTTTTATAGTTTAAATATATTCTCAAAGAGTTCTATGCAATGGTATTTTGTAACTTTCTATAAATCTTACAGAAATCAGGTTAATACTTTTCATTTTTAATTTTGTTTGTATTTATTATTTTTTTAATCAAACCAACCAATGTTTTGAAAAATAGCTCTTTATTGGAGTAGATGTAATTTCTCCACTTTCTTATTTCATTGATTTTGATTTTTGTCTTTATAAAAACATTCCTCTCAATATTTTGGTTCATTTTTAGTTTTACTTTACTAGATTCTTGAAATAAATAATTTATCCACAAGTTTATTTTTTTAAATTTAAAAATATTTAGAAGTATAACTATTTCTCTGAGTGTAACTTTAGCTTAAACTCATATTTTGCTATGATTTGTTACTTTGCTATGATTTGTTCACATCTAGATAATTTATAATTCCGGGTTTAACATGACTTGAATTAGGAAATATTTATATTTCCTAATTTTAAGGGGTAAAATTTTGTTCTCTTTTCTTGATATATTTGAGGTTATATATTTGTTTCTTTGTTGTTATATAATCTGATATGACTATGATAGAAGAATTTGTCCTATAAAGTACTAAATATTTGGAAGTTTAGATTTTCTTTGTTACTAATTATATTAGTGGGCTTTTCAGTAAATATTTCATCAATTTAAGACAAGAATATGTATACATGTGATGATCTCTGTGAAAATACTTGATCGTATTTCAAATTTTCTTTGACTTTTGACTACTGGAGGTAACAAATTCTGTAAAATACCTTCCTTTATGTATTTCTCTGCTTTGAGGTTTGGGATAAGAAGGTAATGACTAGTATATTACTATAGATATACATTGGAAAATAAAGCTATTTCTTTATTATTAAATAATGGAGTTAGAATTGAATGAAAGATTGCAATTAATAAAGCCAGTTTCTATTTTTGCATTTACATAATGTATTACCATATTTATAATAAATACAAAATATATATTATAACTGAATGTGTGTATAGTATATACATTTCCGTTATTTTAAACACATGTTTAAGTAAAACATAACATTCTTAAGGGATAAAAATAAAATCATAGTTAGCTAAACTATTATAAAATGACCATCCTGCTATAACCACCACCGAAAGAAGTACAGTATTTCTGGGGCCAAAAAACCTCCTATACACTATACAACTTTGTATAAACACATGGCAGACAGACTTTAAAGGGGCCCTCGCAAAGTCCTACTCATATGGTTTGGCTGTGTCCCCACCAAAATCTCAACTTGAATTGTGTCTTCCAGAATTCCCATGTGTTGTGGGAGGAACCCACGGGGAGGTAATTGAATCATAGGCGCTGGTCTTTCCCGTTCTGGTCTCATTATAATCAGTAAGTCTCACGAGCTCTGATGGGCTTATCAGAGGTTTCTGCTTTTGCTGCCTCTTCCTCATTCTCTCTTGCTGCTGCCATGTAAGAAGCACCTTTTGCCTTCCGCCATGATTCTAAGGCCTCCCCAGCCATGTGGAACTGTAAATCAAATTAAACCTTTTTTCCCCTTCCCAGTCTCAGGTATATCTTTATTAGCAGTGCGAAAACAGACTAATACACCTATCAATAACTCTGTCTTCTTGTATTCATGCCTTTGTGTAAACCCATCCTACTGTATAAACCCAACCCAAACTATATACGACTTTATTTGCTAGCAAACTAGCTCTGCAGACACTTATTATTGGCTTGAGGAATTAAATGATGATGTTGAGGAAACCACACGGTCAGGAATTGGGGAAGGAACTACAGGACACCTCTAGGACCTGAAGGTAGCTTCAGGTTAACAGTCAGCAATATCTGCGATATCTCATTCCTACAATGCCAAGGAAATGAATTCTGCCAACAACCTGGGTGCATGCATTTGGAAAGAAATTCTCAGCCAGACCTCCAGATGACAATTCAACTGAGCAGACACCTTGATCACTGCTTTGTGAGATCCTACACAGGGGACCCAGCTAAATCATGCATGACTTCCTACTACACAGAAATCATGGAATAATAAATGTGTTGTTTTAAGCCTCTGAATTTATCATAATTTGTTATGCAGTGATATATAAGTAATACAACCCTATTATGAATTCTATCACCATAAATTTGCCTGTTTAGAACTTTATATTAATAGGATCATTAAGTGTGTGATCATATGTATTTGGCTTCTTTAACTCAACATGAGTGCTCTTGGAGGTTTTTAATGGCTTAATACACATAAAATTTAAACTTCATCTGTTTTTTTTCTTTCTTTTCTTTTTTGAGCAGGGTCTCACTCTGTTGCCCAGGCTGAAGTGCAATGGGCCAATCACAGCTCGCTGCAGCCTTGACCTCTTGGCCTCAAGTGATTCTCCCACCTCAGCTTCCCAAGTAGCTTAGACTACAGGCATGGGCCACCAGGCCTGGCTAATTTTTGTACTTTTTGTAGAGATGTGGTATCACCATGTTACCCAGGCTGGTTTCAAACTCCTAGGCTCCAAGTGATCTGCCTGCCTGGGCCTTCCAAAGTGCTGGGGTTACAGGCATGAGCCACCACACTCAGCCTCTATTTGTTTTTATGAGTGTTTTGACCTGTGTTTCTGGTACTCGACTAGGCAACTATAGCCAGTTCTAATTATTTCAGGAGTTCAAGGGTCAAGCTGGAAGATGACAAAAAGTGCAGATGAGAAACATATAATTAATTGCCATCTTTCCCAATTCTCCTCCATTACATTTTATTACTAAATTATACTAAATAATAAATTATTCCTTTTATTTCCATTTTGTTTAAGTTTGAAATTATACAGATAGTCTTATTTTTAATTTATTCACAATTCTAATATTTTCTCAAGTTATTTTGGGTGAATGCTACTTACAAAATCCTGGTGATAAAAGAGTTCTATTTTGCCACTAGCTAATATGGAGTGTTCTCATAGAGCTATAAATGAGCTCAATATTCATTATGCAAATGAATAGAATCAGACAAAATTAAATGGGTTCAGCTCGGTGGCATCATTTTAGAGATCTAATTTGGGGGTTTCAGTCCTCTAGGCTGAGAGAGCTATGGGAGCCACATTAAGTTGCTCTTAATAAATAATAAACCATATCAAGCAGAAATTGCATTTAAAGGGGTATGACCTTAGGTAGTCCAGAGGAAGAGTTATAGGGATATGACAGTAGGCACTGATGACAACTTCATCATACACTGCTCCATGCCTGAAGGTGACTTACTGTGATCACCTCCTAGCCTTCAGTTTTTAAGGACAAATCATCTATTTTTACTAGCTTCTTTCTGATAATCTAGGAGGTATTTAATCTCATCTACTTAACATTTCAAAAGATGGGCAGAGATAATCAAGAAAATTTACCCCATGTGTTAACCTTGAAACTAAATCTAGCTACTATTCTTGGCTCTGACATGTGCGTGTGTGCACGCACACACACACACACACACACAAACACACACACCCCTGTGTATCTTTGGGCAGATAACTTCAACTTCCTGAGTTTTTATTTCTTTGTTGATTAAAACATAATTAGAGGGTGAGAAAGATGGACCAGATAATCTGATTGGGACAACTAAAATGTTAGGCAATCTAATGCACAGTCCTTATTTGCAGAAGGGTGAAACTGATACTAGGTAAGAAAACATAGAAACTAATTAGTGACTAGGTCTCAGTTTTTAAATTAAATTTCTGATTTTTAAATTTTTTTACAGTGACACTCTAATTTCTAAGGACATTTGAGCTACAAAAGGTATATACATGATTTCACATTCTTGTCTAGGCAACATGAGAATGTCCACAGAATCTGTAAGATAATTGGCAGCTATATTGGAAAATATAGCTACAACTGCTGTGGTGAATAAAATAATCAATGAATAACTACTTTTGGATTATAGGTGATATGTAGCGAATTCTATATAATCTGTATTCTTATTCAACAATGTTGAACCGTGAAGACAGACATCAACCTCTGCCTGCCCCAAGGAACAATGGAAGGATAAATTGTAAAAAAGTGGTCTATGTTAGAGTCAAGTCTTATTGTGAAACCTAAATATGGTCTAACAAAACTTTTCACAATGAGGATTGACTCTATCATATTTAGACCATGTTGTTACAATTTATTCTTCTATTTTTTCTTGGGGCAGGGGTTGATGTCTCTTTTCATGGTTCAACATTATTGAATAAGAATACAGAATATATAGACCAAATTTGGGGTCTAATAAAACAAACTTTTCACAATGAGGATTGACTCCTGGCCAGGTTCAGAAAAAGAAACAGACTTAATTTTTACTAACCGAATTTCCCATTTAAGAAACAAACAAATGGGTAAGAATAATAATAAAAGTAGACTTTATTTGATGGTTAAGAAAATGCTTCATATATATAATTTGAATATTCACTGATCATCCCATGAGAAATAGATATTATTGCCATTGCCAGATGTAACAATTCGTTACATTTTTCAGGTGGAAAATTTGACTTTAATTTTGTAGCATAACCAAGAAATAGGGGAGCCCTATAATTGGCTCAGAACATCTAAATAAGCCCAGCTCTTCAAAGAGAGCTGTAATTACTTTGACGAAGTTGTCTAAACATCCAACCATCCTGTCTTTGAAGGATTAGATGCAGAGGAAGCAGTTATTTCTCTAATACTTTCTGCAAATCTCAAAGACATGTTTTCAAATGGGAGGGAAAAGGTCATAATTTTTCTTACAAGCTGCTTTTAAAGTATTATAATAAAATAATTGTAATTTCTAACTAATCAAAGATATGTTTAGGTGCTCAGATAATTTTATACGCAGCTCATACTTTCTATCACCAGCCTTATGAGCCTAATTCCCCAAAATCTACCTGAAAAAAAAATTCCCTTTTTCTGCTGGGCATTGAGATTCTGAAATAAAACCCACAAAGCCATTGCCGGCTTAAACCAGTGGCAGGTCATTGAGGAAGGTCTGCTTCTGCCAGGTAACACTCAATCTCTTCCCCTTAGATCTCACTCACGATATTCTTCTAACAAATAGCCATTCTCTCTATGCTATATCTTGTATAGCATCTTCAACAGTCTTAATGTGTACTTGAACCTGGATGTTACAGTCATAAGACAGCAGTATCGTTTTAATAAGACATTTCCATTCCACCCAAGCCTTAATGACTACTTTCAGGTATCTTTTATGAGAATCCTGGGCAGTTCTTTTGAAGGTCATAGCCAAGAAAATAAAGTTACTGTAAGTCAGAGTAGATTTTGATGGGCTACTAGGATGGATGTCTTATTTTCTTGGGACAAAGAGCAGAAACTAGTGACTAGTGAAGACTGCACATTTTCAAGAATTAAAAAAAAATTTCATTTCAAAATAGGAAGAATAGAGAATGCTTCTGTTATTAATTTTCAGCTTATAGGCAATAGAACAGGCTAATAATATTGTCTAATTAGAGGATTATAAAGAAATTTTGTCATTTATTTTATAGCAAATGATTCTAAAATCTAAAAAGATAAATGATTGTTCAAGTCCATATAGCAAACCTTGAGGGTCACTACTGCTTAAAAAGCTCTTGGGCCAGACACAGTGGCTCATGCCTGTAATCCCAGTACTTTAGGAGGCTGAGACCGGCAGATCACTTAAAGTCAAGAGTTCGAGACCAGCCTGGCCAACATGGTGAAATCTTGTCTCTACTAAAAATACAAAAGTTAGCTGGACATGGTGGCACGTGCCTGTAGTCCCAGCTACCCGAGAGGCTGAGACAGGAGAATTGTTTGAACCCAGGAGGCGGAGGTTGTAGTGTGCCGAGATGATGCCACTGCATTCTACACTCCAGCCTGGGCAACAGAGAGAGACTCCATCTCAAAAAAAAAAAAAAAAAAAAAAAAAAAATCTTGGAGCAGAACAGCCTGGAGCAGAATTGTGGCTTATAGTCGAGAATCCCTATAATTCCTGCTGAGCACTTGCAGTTCAACTTTTCTTCCTCTGTTCTTTGCTCCATGATTTCCTAACATGGCAATGCAGCAAAACCTGATACTGGCAGTATTTACTTCTTGGATCCTTCTTTATCGAGGCCCAACATTTCATTAGCCTATCAGGTTGGTTTCTTCCCTTCGGTGATTAAGGTGTTTTTTACTTTTACTCTAAAGAAATAATAAACAGCTCCTTATCTGCACTTCTTATGAAAAAGCTTTTGCTTAAATACCAGCTTGCTGTATGTGAAGTGTATGTATTTTTGAACCTGAGAGTTAATTATCACCCAATTATCATCTTAGGCATTACTTGAGAACTTTGTTTTTCTTGTTTTCTGTGCACCTGATATATCACGAAGAACAAGTTTCTGTAGGGGAATCAAGGAGGCAGTTGCCATCTATTTATCAGGAATAATTAAAAACAGTATCAAAATGGAATCAGACAATGAATACAAAACAGGCAGATGCTAAATAGATTTAGAAAATAAACTTGAATCTTTGGATTTCTTTACGTATGGAGTCTCAGGATGAGAAGACACTCTAAAGGTCATCTCATTCCTTTGTGAAATACTTTGTCCCTCGGTCACTGTATTTATGTTTAAAAATGCTGATGATAGGAAGCTTACTATTGACAAAGGCAACCCATTCCATTTTTTAAGTGCTTCTGACTCTCAAATTGTTTTTGTTATATTTTGTTATGTTTCTTATATATAAGTGTGTACATATATGTATACATATATGAAATGTATATATATTCACGGCAAAATTGAGCAGAAAGTACAAAGAGTTCCCATATATTTCCTGCTCCTCCCCTCCCTAAGCCTTTCCTACCATCAACATCCTCCACTAGAGTGATGCATTTATCACAATTGATGAACATGCATTGACTTATAATTACCACGAACAGTGTATAGTTGACATTAGGATTCCATTTTGGTGTTTCACATTCTATGGATTTTGACAAATGCATGATGCCATGTATCCACTATGATAGTATCATGAAGAATAGTTTCAATGCTCTAAAAAATCTCTAAGGTCTGCTTATTTATCTCTCCATCCATCTCCCCAGCCTCTGGCAACTACTGATCTTTTCACTGTTTTGCCTTTTACTGAATGTCTTATTACTGGAAATCTACAGTATGTCTCCCTTAAATTTATATGTACTGGTCCCAGTTCTCTCATTTGGAACTATACAGGAAGACAGAATAGTTCTTCCTTAGCCCTTCAGCTATTTAAGAAGAGCTACCCAGTCCTTCAGAGTTTATGATGTTTTTCAGGCCCAAACCTTGTCATTCTGCTGATTATCTTAGGATATACATCTGTGACTCATCTTAAAACCATGAAAGACAAGTAGTAAGAGGTAATTATTATGAATGACTTGAGTGAAGTAAATGTAAATAAGCCAGTAAGGAGACAAAAACCCATTTAGCTTCCAAGGACAAAGTTAAGAGGCAAGTTTTTCAGGAAGCCATCCATGGTCATCTCAGCCAGTAGAGCCCAGACAATTCACTGTGGAACACCAGATGGTGTCAGTTCAGATGCTTATACCTTTACGGAACGATTGGGATTGATTCCTTTTTCTAGGATGATACCATAGAAAGGAAATTATCCTGGTGGATCCACAGATTTAGATACATTCTAGCATACCCTCCATGTAATCTGGGGAAATAGTCTCCTTACTTGTTAGCTCAACCATGAATAAAAAATTTGTAGTACAACAATAATAATTGTCATTTATTAAATATCTAATGTGCATTGAAGATATTTTCTTGATATTACAACAACCTTTCCTTGCCATTGCAACAACCTATATAAGGAGGAACAATTAAGAGAGGTTAAGCCACATGCCCGACATCACCTGACTAGTAAGTAATATGATTTTAAACTCTTCAGTAGGAAGCTAAAATAATAATTCTATTGATAAAATTATTACATTTTTTAATCAAAATACATAGTAGATATCTCAGTTTACAGTCCCACAAAGGCAGAAACTAGAGCAAAATCTTACTGAGTTTCTTTTATATTTTGGAGTGCAATCCCAAGGAGCAGAAGTGAGGAGCTAGGAGAGCAGAGCAGGAAAGGAGGGTCCGCCTGTGGCAAGGATGTGCTCCAGAGCTCACAGCTCCAAAGGGCAAGTGATTGCTTAGTCTTGTGATCATCCTGCAAGATGTCATGTAAACTATGTCTCATTGTATGCTCTTCATTTTATCCAGCTCCAATACTGCAGTATGAAATTATCATTTGCAGTAGGTACAGCATGCATTTTTTGCCTTGAAAGGTGAATTACAAAACCCATGTATCATAGAATCTCCTTCAAAGTATAAAAAACAGATGCAGTAGCTGAAAAGATGGAAGCCAAGAAGGCCAGTGAAAAAGCTACCATCCACATTGCTACAGTTTGCGCCAAGACTGTCTTTGGTGTTCATCATATCTGGTTCCATCATCTATTCTCGATTTCTCTCACTTTTGGTTACCATTTCAGTTTCTCTGGGTGGATTATCTGGTGGGGTGACCCAGGCACTTATCCCTTCCATATCTGTGTTTTCAATTGTTTTACTCTTTTAAAGTCAAGGTTCATCAAGACTTTATTCTTATCGTGGGTACAGAAACACAAGATGCCACAGGCAACATACCTCTTTCCATCCCCAACTATGTAGAACCAACCTTAACTCATCATGGTAATCAGGATCTACTATTCCTAACAGTCTAGTAACTGCTTTTTTTTTTTTTTTTTAATGCCTGTTCCCTGACTTAAGAATCCCAAAGCAATCAGAAAGTAGTTAAAGCCTAAAATTCAACAGAAACATTAGTGTCTCTAAGAGAAACATTCTTTCTCTCAGGATCTGTGATCACCGACTTGGCAAAGCCTACAGTCAGGGGGACAGAAAACACAAATTCCACAAGCGGATAATTGGGGTAAGGTGAGAAAAACCAGCCCTACTTCTACTTCTTGGTTCCCAGGCGTATGTGCACCAGTTATTATGAGCACTCTTGGTTCAGCAAACAGACTCTATTCTGGTGGGCAGTGCCCCAGTCTCTCAGGATGTTGTTCCCTCACTGCCTTCTTAGCTAATCCTTTAAGAATGCATTCTACTGCTTCATCTGGGTGATGGAGTTGATGGTAAGAACAATGCATCTGTTATCATGCAACCATTTTCATAGCTCCTTTGCTGTACAAGAGTCCCTTGTTCAAAATAATGTGTGGGCTACTATAACAATAGATCAGCAATTTTTAAGTCCTTAAGCAGTGATGCTGAAAGCACAGCAGGTAGGGAAGGAAACCCCGTATTTGTAGCAGGTGTTGATTCCTGTAAGAAGGAATTCTTTCCCTTCTTAGGTGGAAGGGATCTAAATTAACTGACCTGCTACCATGCGACTGGACAGTCTTCTGGAGGAATGATGCTTCATGGAGAGGTCACTCTTACAATGGACCTGACTTTCAGTGCATTCTGTGCTATGGCTTTAGAAGATTAAAGTACCCTTAATAGCTGTCCCAGAGGCTCTTTGGTTTTATAGTGTGTTTTGAGTGAGCAGTTGACTGCCCCGAGCCTATCATGTTCTCATTTCAAGTTTTCCAAAAAAGAATAGAACAAATTCACATTTCTTGTGATTATCATTTCCCCCACAACATTCAAGCCCTCAGCCACTGCAAACTCAGTGCCTCGCCTTCTACCTGCCCTTTGTTCCGATTATTCATAATTGAAAGCCTTGATGGTTACAACCACCCCAATTACCAGCAGCAATGATCTTATTGTCACCAGATCAAAGAGTCATCAAGTTCTGAATTTTCATCTTCTTTCTAGAGCCTCCCCCCATACCAACCATCTTAATCTACCTTCTGCTACAAAGCAGAGTACAATGCAAAGATGTATATGGTACTGCTTTATTCAGGAATGGCATCCCAGCGAGCAGGATAAAGGCCAGGGAAGGGAAGAAGGAAGCAGGTTTCATTATTATTGTCACAGAGGAAAGTCCACCGCATGCAACAGCCCTGTGTCAACACAGAAGACCCAGGGTGGGAGGCAGGAAGTTCATGGCACAGGTATGAAGCAGACATTGTCAGATTGAGCCTGAGTGAAGCTGGTCAGAGAGTCCATCACCACAGAGTGCATCACCGCAGCCTCTGCTGAAATAAGACTCAGGTAAAACTGAGAGGCTATGCAGTGGTGCATGAACGTGCCTGATGCAGTGAATAAGATGGGGAACAAGTTAATGCATTTATGACATATTATGTTCTCTGTAATCACTGAAATCATTTGTCTTAGTCACCCAACCTATTTTATATTATTCTCCCTAATCAAAGGATTGAATTTGTTCCAACCTTCCTGGTGAATGTGAGAAAGGCCATGAGATCAGCTATAAAGTCCTCAGTTTGTACGCAGAGTTTCTTCTCTATCTGATTTGTATATACGGGCATCTCTCCTGTTTATTGCCTGGAGAGAAGTGCAAACACAGCAGAGAAACATAATGAATGCCTTATTTTGATTGTCCAAGCTGAAAGTAATGAAAAAGCCAAACTGATAGAAATTAGGAAATATAAATCCAATTTACACAATTCTGCCAGGGCTAATAAAATAAGGTATAACATCAGTTGCATAACCAAAAGACTGCTATTTTATGGTCATTTTTACTGCATATGATTTTGACATTGACAACATTCTTTTTTATGTTCTAGTTATATGAATATTCTACTCAATGTTTAAATTTAGAAAGCTGCAGAAACAATGCAAAGTGTATAGCTCTCAATGACCAGAAAACTAAGGGGCACTAAATTATAAAGTATATATAAACAACGATGTATAAAACAAGGAATTTCAGAGGCCATAGAGCTACATTGAACTGCAGTGCAAACATCGACCTTACACACTCCCCAGTGCCTTCTTCTTCCACCTGCCATCCTGAGCATGCCCTAAGAATATGCCTTTTACACATTGCTGAAAAGAATGGCCCAAATAAATTTTCCTGTAGTCTCAATCTAAACAAATAATGTCAGTGGCCATAGAGTCAATTGTTGTGATAAATACATACATATTTAAGGGTTCCTATGGATCAAGCCCTGATCACAAGCAACATAACATTAAATTAAATTGACAAAAATGCCTGCCTATATAGGGGTTACATGTTAGATGTGGAAATATACTAAACACATGAGCAAGTAAAATAGAGTATACGGTATGCTGGTTGATGATAAATGCTGGAGATGCAATAAATTAGGGAATACCAGTAGGAAATGAAGGGGAAAAAAAGGAAGAACAATTTGCAATTTTAAAAGTGTTGCTCAAGGTACTCCTAAGAAAGTAATACTTAAAAAGCAGACTTGATTGGGAAAGAAGAAGGGAGAAGAAGATAGAGGACATATTCAACTATTCAAATGGAAATCTGCTAAAGGGAAGAAACAGCAAGAGTAAAGGCCTGAGGCAAAAGTTGGTTGATGCTTTCCAGATTCAGAAAGAAGGCCAGTGTGGTTAAAGCCCAGTGATTGAGAGGAAAAGTAGCTAGAGATGAGGTCAGAAAATAAACAGTGGCCTCATCCTATAAGCCACATAGCTCATCATAAGAACTTTGAAAGAAAGTTCTAAAGAATGAATAGGAAGCCTTCAGAAGGTCAGAAGGCTTTAAACAGCAGAGTAAGATTCTGACTTGAGGTTATTGAAAATAGAACAGATTAAACTCAGTATTTATTGAACATTTAAATGTATAAATTACAGTGCTAAAAAATGCCAGTCTTTCAGGACTCTAAAAACTCAAGTTCATAAAAAGCACAGTCTGATGTCTCCCTCACTAAATAGAAAACTAGAGGCCAAAAGAGAAAGAAACAGAAAAAGAGAGGGGGGGGGAGAGAGAGAGAGAGAGAGAGAGAGAGAGAGAGAGATTTCCTAGGCATTAAATAATGCAGAAAAGACTCTATCATTTACCGCTTTTCTAGAAAGTCTCCCTTTTTTCCCCACTTCGAAGTACAACATGGTTGAGGTAGGCACAGTCAGATACATAATTTTGCCCCTTGGTCATGGTTGTATAATTCATAATTAAATTCTTGACCCAGAGTGCATAAATGGACACTTCTTTAAGCCTTTCTTCCATTCCAACCATTATACTGCATTTGGACCAATAAAAAGGAGAAACTGGTCTATAATATGAAAGGAGAATACAACAGAGGCCAAAATGACAAAACAAGAAGAGTTGGAGATAGAGAAATCCTGCTTTCCTACAACTACTTGATACATGATTCCAAACTGCCTAAAGTCCGGATATTATGAGACTGGTAGCTTCTTGTCTACAAAATTTTTTTTTATAGTTTAAGCTAGATTTAATATGACTCTAATACTCATAAGAAAATAAGGTTCCTAAAAATCTATTCATTACACATGGCTAAAGGTTGTCTCCCAGAAAACTCTAGACTTTGGCCTTTCAAATACGTTTGGAACTATTCAGTGCATCTTTCCAGAGTGAGCTTGCTTCCATTTTGGCAACAATATAGGACAGATTTTTAGGGTGTCCTTCATGGTCCCTGACTCCTATCATTCTTACCTTTGTGAAATGTTCTTACCTTGAGTGCAGGTGGGATCTAGGACTTGCTTCTAATCTGAGTGTGGCAAAGATTATGGTGATTACATAAGTGGTCTCTAGTACCCGTCTAGGTACAGCTAAAGTCTCGTCTTTGTTTCTGGCCTTGAAAAAGTAAGCTACCATGTTATAGGAGGACCTATAGAGAGGGTAATATGACAGATTTGCAACTGGCCTCTATTTGCTGACAGCAACCCCTGGACAACACTCAGCAAGAAGCCAGGGACATACACCATTTAACCTCAAAGAAATGCATTCTGCCACTGACCTGAGTAGGCACAGAAGCAGACTCTTCTCCAATCCAGACTCCAGATGAGAATCCAGCTTGGATGCATCTTGATTAAAGCCTTATGAGACTCTGAGCAAGGGTTTACCAGGACTCCTAACTCACAGAACTGTGAGATAATGAATGTGTGTTGTTTTATGCTTCTAAGTGTTTGATAACTTGTTATGCAGCAATAGAAAACTAACACATAGAAGAATAAACAATTCAAATGATAATATTAGAATATGACTGTGACCTGAGTCATTGCAGAGGGGTATGATAAAGAGTACTAGGGTTAATAGGAGACAGACATTGCAGTGAGCCAAGATCGCACCATTGCACTCCAGCCTGGGCAATAAGAGCAAAACTCTGTCTCAAAATGAAAGAAAGAAAGAAAGAAAAATACTAGAGTTAAGATCCTCCCTCATTATGTTTTCTTGAGTCACTCCTTATGGAAAATTCCAATGTGTTATCTCTTTAAGGTGGAGATTCAAAACTATAAGAAAGTTCTTAAAGAAGGAGATAGTTGTTCATCATAATTCTGAAGCTTTTCTTTTGTGAATTCTGAATCTGAAAAAAAAAAAAAACTTGTTCTTCCTAGAATTTAGATCAATAACTGATTTGAAAACTAAATCTCTAGGCCTGGTTAGATGGTTTGTAAATGACTGCAGCAATTAAGTGACAAAAGAGACAAATTGTCCAGCTAAGTGTCCACTCACTTGATTGATTCCATTGGTGTCACTTTTGATTTGTCATAAGTGGAATTATTACAGAAGACATACCCTAAACCTTTATGACTTATTAAAGTGAACACAATGAAAATAGCAGTTCACTTTTTCTAGGAGACTTCATTGTGCTAGTAGACAAAATTACACAATTGATGCCTTTGTGTGCTTCTTATTAGAAGTGGTACTGAAGTCCTGTTGATGGGTTCCAATTCCAGCTTTGTCCTTTATTAACTTTGAAAAACTAGATGAGGCATGTAAGTTCCTTAAGCACCTAAAAAAAAAAGCTAGTTGAATAATGATCATCCAACAAACAAAGCTTAAAAGTAAGGATACATATTGGTTAGGATTGGGACTTTCAAAATCAGACAACACTATGTTTGATTTAGAGGTCTAACTTTTGTTTGTGCCTATGTGATGATCTTAACCCTGCAAAACCTCAACTTCTTATGTATAACATGAGCACTCTAATTCCTACCCCGTTCATTTATTATGAAGATTAAGTAAAGATTAAGCAACATAATATGCAAAAATTAGATCTAGGTCATGATATATAGTAAATATTCAATAAATGTTTTCTATTATTACCACACTTTCTATTATTACTATTATTATTTAATATTACTACATGAAAATACCTAGCACATCATATAGTCAATAGTTTCTTTCTCTTCATACATTTTATCACCCTTCCCTGTGTCTCACTCCTATCCTGCAATTTAAAAATAATTCTAGGAAGTCCTGGGACTATTTTCTTAAAGTAGTTTACTGATTCAAAAAATATAACTATTCTGAGAAGAATGTCTCCTCTGGTTATGTACATCCTAAAATGAATGACAAACATCACACTATCCCATGGCTGCTATGGTTCTCAAATTAAATATGTAAACACAAAAATGGGAGAGCATGAAAAGGAAGAAACTCTCCAGGAAGAGAGGCAAGTTCTGTGTCTTGGGTTTTGTCCTTGGAGCAGGGAGAAAGCTATTCCTTGGGTAGCACATTGTGGTGAGTCACAGTACTATTTGAAAAGACTCTCTGGGTTCAAATCTTGTCTCTGCTGCTCATGAAATGTATAGCCCACAAGCAGAGTGCCTAAATCGGTTGCCTCACCTGTAAAATAGGATTACTGTTAGTTATCGGTGTGGTATGGTCATTGTGAGGATTAAATTGGTTATCCACAAGAATCGTATTGGGTTGGAGGGTTTCCAGTTGCCTCCATGGGTTTACACTCCACTTTTCTCCCCTCATTCTGGTGCTTGGGAGGCAGGCCTGTGTATTCTGCTGCAATGAAGCCTCCTTCTCTTCCGGCTTCCAATCAGGTCCGACAAATGAAAGACACCCCAGGAGATGGGAGGACAGGAGGAAAATGAGTCCTGTGTACTTTTCCCTGTGGGCCAGCTCCCTCCCAGGCCGCAGATAGAAAACACTGCAGTTGTCTACCAAAACCAAAGCATTCAGCAGCAGACACTGAGTGGCATTCTTCTACACCTACAGTTTTGCCAAGTTCTGTTAACCTCTCCCACCTCTTGCTCCTTCTAGTTTATAGATACCTCATCACCTTCTATTGGCTTAACTTAATCCTGCTCATATTTTTGTGACTAGCCCTTTAATTAAACTCCCAAGTCCTCCTTTTTGAATATACCATCTTTTTTTCTGTTGAGATCCCACACATTTAGAACAGTGTCTATCGTGCAGTATCTATTAAATAAGTGTTATCTATTATTAAACAAATTGCAGAGGTAAAAGTGTTTTTTTATTCTAAATACAGCAATCACTATAATAACAAATGACCATGAACTTATATAGAGCAAAATAATGATTCAAGAATTTAAGAGGGTTAGAACTACTACTTCCTTCTAGAAGTAGTACTCAGGAAGACTGCTGCTTGTAAAAGGCAAGGCAAGTAACAATGATTGAGATATGCAGGAAAGGAGAATTTAAAAAAGTATCCCACTGTACTTTTATTTAAATAAAATATACAATACATGAGAAACAAGATATAGAATAGCTAAGTGTGAAATTAAAAATCGTTTTTAAAAATAAGCTAAATTAGAAAACAGGCATACTGGAGTGCGGTTGGTTCTTTTTATTTTTTTAAAACTACCCTAACAAACATTATTATTACTATATATCCAGCTAAATAATGCTGCAGTCATCTTAGGGGAAATACCAAAATACTGAATAGGTTTGAAATTGAGTCTAATCACAAGGTGAAAATATCATGACAACTAACCTAGAGAGCTTATCAAAAAAAGATTATGTAAATAAGTAGTTGCAGAGTTTTCATCCTTCTTATTTGTGAATTGGAGGAAAGTTGGCACAATGAATAATATCATTGCTATTTGTGAAGAATAACAAAAGTGATCATAAAAAATATTAATAATATGCATTCATGCTTCATCTTATATCCATGTATTTAAATGGCTAATCCATAGCTTAGGATTGTATAAACATCAGAAGTTTTATTTACCAGAATTTTTCTTTCTTTATAAGCAAAGAAGATGCAAGTCCTTTAAAAGTCTTGCCATCTATTTTAATAAGCTGTACTGAATGTTATCAGCAACTTACTTTAGAGAGAGTTCCTATAAGTAGAAATAAATGCTAGACCAAACATCACTGCTGGTTTGTTCTTGTAAGTCTGCCAAAAGGATAATATATTTACAAATAGAATGTATTCTATTATTGGTTTTTTTAGTAATACTGCAAAACTGCAATGATTTTCCATTTAATAGGAAAAAAAAAAACCTCTTCACATTTTTTAGAAAATTGTTTCTTAAGGGGAAAAGAGGGGGAAAAAGACAATGCCCTTCTCAGCAGAAATCATTGCCAGGGCATGAAGGTAATATATTTCATCTCCCGGTCTATTTTAATTTTAAAGGTTTTATTTGTTTTCCTTATCCTCACTTCCCTTTTCAGCTGCATGCTGTCTCATCAGCCCTTGAGCTGATCTGATGTCATGGTTATTTTTCTCTCCTGTTAAAGGTGAGGGATGTTTCCAGGATTTGCCTTTGCTTTTTATGTTAGTGGTAAAGGAAATACAAGCAGCTTCTCTTTCATCAAATCAAGTTTAAAGCAAAATAGGGACACAGACACGTTCTACATGTATAGGCAATCAGGATAAGCCAAACAGGATAGATTGAAGGTAGCATTTAAACTTACAGAGACCTGTTTCTATTAGGGCTATTCAATGAACTGGTAAGCTATCTGTGTGCTAAGAATTCTGTGAACCAAAGTAGTCTTTTTCTGTTATGCACAATTGAAGGAAAATAACTATATATTCAATGCTAAGTATATAATACTACATAATATAATCTTTATCTGCAAATTACTGAAACTATGCATTGGATGCCAATGGGAAAAGATCTGGAACCATTCCAATTAGTCAACCTATTTTAATAAAACGGGGGAAGGAGCTGTTAGCAGGATACTGGTTGAGAAACCATGTTTATTTGTAGGGGCCTGGCTAATTTTTCTCTGTAACCAATTTCTACTCTATCAAATTCAGATCATTCTCTCCGTATTTGATATTGAAACTGAGCTTAGGCTCCACATAATGAAATGAAGAAGGAAATGAACTTCAAGTCTTCCTTTGTGAAAGTGGGATAATATTTCCTATACAAACACTTGTAATGGAAAATGACAAGAAAGATCACAGCATTAATCAGAAGGCTTCAGTTAGAACAATTTGCAGGAACAGATGGAGATAAAGGGTTTGATAATAGATTAGGGGCATCTTAAAACAAGGAAACCAGTGATTAGGAATTCTATTCAGTTTTAAGCACATTACTTTCCTGTCTTACCAGCATGTTAAATGGTATAGTTGCTGTGTGTCACTCTGGCCACAGTTCAGTGGTTTATATTATGCACTACAGATTTTCAGTGTCATCAGGTTATGGAGCTTTTCTGCATTTGTGACCAACACATTCCCATATTTTCTCCCTCTCATGCTTCCAGGGCAGAAGGAATTCTCTTTTGTTGAAGCCCTGGTGCAACGAAAGACCTTCAAAACAAGCCAATGTTCTACCTCATATAAGATTACTATCTCTTATAGATCTAAAGACCCTGTAAGAGCTTTAGGATGAGAGAATAAAAGGCTATTAATGGTGATCTCAACTTGAGGGGTACTGAACAGGTCATGGTATCTGTCCATATTTATCCTTTTGACTAAACTTCCAACATAAGAAAGCCAATTTCAAGGGAAATACAAGGACACCTGTGAAAGAACGATCTTCATTTGATAAGAGCTTATTGTTAATTGGAGCAGATATCTAAAAGCAGGAAGCTTGGGACATGAGCTATGAGACAGACAGAGTGAAAAGAGAAATGGGAAATGGGGAACATAAAGAAGAAAAGCATTCATTCATTCAACATCTAATATGCACATACTGAGCAGCTCATATATCAGGCTCTCTGCAGGACAATGAGAAAGAGAACAGACATTCACCAAGATAGACATGTTCCTGCACTCTGGTAGCTTTTATTTTAGTGTGAAAGGACATACAATAGACAGATAAATGGTAAATAAAGGAGATAAATGTCTGATAGTGATAAATAGTGATAAGGGAATAAAATAAGATGATAAAGAGTACTGAGGGCAGGGGAGAAGGAGAGATACTTGAGATGGAATACTCAGATATAACCTCTCTGATGAGAATGCATTTAAAATGAGACTTGAATAAAGAGAAGAAGCCAGTCTTCCAAATTGTCAGGGAAATGAAGTTCCAGATAAACAAACTTCAAGTGCAAGGACCTTGATAACTATTTTTTTTCCCAACAAACTTTGTCTGTTAAAGGAATGCAGGTTGGCATGTAGTAGGAGAAAAGAGCAGGAGATAAGTTTGGAGAAGTGGGAAGGCCAGATACATGGTTTCAGAAATCATGTTAGGAAGATTCAATTTTATTCTGAACTAAATGGGGAGTTATAGAGACTTTAAGAAGGTTTTTAAGTTGGGTAAGGCTGCCACAATAGAATATCACAGTCTGGATGGCTTAAACAACCACATTTTATTTTCTCACAGTTGTGGAGGCTGAAAAGTCCAAGATCAAGGTGCTGACAGGGTTGGTTTCTGGTGAGGCCTCTCTTTCTGCCTTACAGATGGCTGTCTTCTGGCTGCATCCTCACATGGCTTTTTGTCTGTGCATGCACACTCCTGGCATCTCTTCCTCTTCTTATAAGGAATCTATTAGATTAGGATGCCTCCTAATGACTTTATTTAACTTTGATTACTTTTTAAAAGGCCTATCTTTAAATATAGACTTCAGACATTAGAACTCCAACATGTAAATTTGGGGAGACACAACTCAGTCCATGACACAAGTCTAGGTGGTATTTGGAAAATGCCCCTTTGGCTGCCATGTGGAGTTTGGATTTAAGGTGGAGTCATGACGTAGAAAGAGCAGAAACAACATTCCTTTTCTGTACTTTGTGCTAATGTCTTCCTCCAAATTTCATCATTGTTAGATGCATGTAAACAGACATAGAAAAACTAGCTAATTAGCTGTTCTTGTTAAATATATAGGTCAGGGTTCAAACAAAAGTCCAAATAAAAGAATCTTGAATGTGCTAAAATAAATAAACAAAAACAAAAAAACATAAAATTTTTTGTCATTTTCTATTCTTCCTGTTTTAAAGATTGCAAAGTCATGGGTTTTTTTGTCTATAAATTCCAAGAAAGACACTGTTGTAACATCTGTAGCAATATCAACATAGTAAAAGTCTCATAGATCATAAAGGTCCTGCCTCCCACACAAGGCAGTTTGCCATTGTTGTTATATGAGACCAGAACAAGTGATTTGTTGACCATGCCCCACTTACCAAGGTCCTTTCAAAGCTTGGATAATGGCCCTAGACATGTTGAAAAAGAAAATCCTTTCCCTTACCTCCAACCAACTGTAGCAGAAAGTAAGAGAAATGGGGTTATAATGATGGCTACAAATTTTGAGCCTATAATACATGCCAGTTAAGTACTTTTAAATAGCATTTTCTTTTGAACAGAGAACAAAGACATGATGGGTATTTTTAACCCAATTTTAGAAGTAAACAAATGAGGCTTAGGATGAAGCAAGCAGGGCCAAGTTCTGACCCTGATGACCACCATATTCTAAGCTATGTGCAATGGCACATATCTCTGCACCCCAGTGAGGTTTCACTTTTAAAGTTATGTAACACAACAAACATTAGCAAAATTCTCCTAGACTTGCAACAATCGAAACCTCATCCAGAGGTACAGGTTGTACAAACAGCTCTTGTCCATTCTGATAAAAGATATGATAATTCTTAAGATATGTACATATTGCATCCTAACCAACAATAATCTTCCCTTTATGGCTGCTAAGTTTGGACTATACACAGCTTGCCAAAATAGAACAATACAGAGGACTGCAGGTTACGGAATAAGACAGTACTGTTTCAATGCCTGCTGCCCCAGTGACCTTTTTTATGAGCTGGATTCTCACTGAATAGTAGGGTTTGAGTGAGAGATGGGGGAAAAAATTCAATTGTTTTCTTGTTGCACTTGGAGTCCGATTTGATCAATCTGTGAAACTGCACACACACACACACACACACACACACACACACACACATTTAAGAAAAACAAAATTAGGAGAATGCATGCCTCCTATTCTGCATTATGTCATGCAAATACTTCCATGTCAATATACAATCAACTACAAGGTAATGCTATTGTTATTCCTATTTCTTTCTGCAAAAGCCAAAGGGTAGGTAGGACCAGCACAGGTCTTACTAACTAGTACTAATGCAATCTGTCATTTGTTTCCTCTGAGCCAGGTACATGTTAGGCTAACTCCTTCTCTGTGGTACTTTATAAGTTCTTCAGAAACATCTACTGCTGAAGATTTCTTCAGAAACAACTACAACTCTATTGACTCATAGAAATGTGACTCTACCAGTGGGCAGCTTCAGATTTTCCTTCACCCTCAGGCATTTGGTGGCAACACTTTCAGCATAGAGTTCCTTGCTCCTTTAGGCAGTGCTCTCCAACAATGCCAGAGTTGCTCTTTCTCACACATGGTTCACATCTAGTCAAACGAAAACATGCACAGTTGATCTCTCATCGACAGAAATGCAACTGCTTCACAGATGCAACCCCTCCTTTGCTGCCCCAGAAAGCTTCATGGGGTAAAATGTAATGCAACCTTTTGGAGGAGGCCTGAAGTGAGAGAAAAGAACACCCTGGCCAAGGCATGGATAGAGAGAACTCACAGCATCAACAATTATCTCCAAAGAAATCCTTTATCTAAATTTCAGCATCTTCTTTCTTGGTTTCTTCCATCTTAAAGAATGAAAATGAGTGGCCGATAGCAGAAATTTTATTTCTTTCCTCTTTTTTTTTTTTTTTGAGACAGAGTCTCGCTCTATCGCCAGGCTGGAGTGCAGTGGCGCGATCCCAGCTCACTACAACTTCCATTTTCTGGTTTCAAAAAATTCCTCTACCTCAGCCTCCCGAGTAGCTGGGACTACAGGCATGTACCGCCATGCCCGGCTAATTTTCTGTACTTTTAGTAGAGATGGGGTTTCACCATGTTGGCCAGGATGGTATCGATCTCTTGACCTCATGATCCACCCGCCTCGGCCTCCCAAAGTGCTGGGATTACATATTTCTTTGCTCTTAATCAACACTTACAAATTCTCTATAGTTGGTATATAGACTCACTTCAAATGTGGAGTTATTGACATTTGACACCACAGATGAGTCTGAGAGCATTTATGGTCATAAAAACATATGTGCAAGAATAGATAGCTTGCTATGAACAGTAGTTACATCTGGAGAGTTGATTTAGATAAAAGAAAACTTCTGCATTATTTGCATTTCTTCTCATTAAGGACTTATTATTTTACAATTATAAAATAAGATGTTTTTATGAAAACAGCTTCTACCTTATGAGTTGTTGGGAGCACTTACAGAAGGGTTTGGAACAGATTAAATCCTGGTTTAATGTGGCTCTTATTGCTATAATTATTATAGTATTATAATATGCATTCAGCAAATATTTAGTGAGCATTATCTTTTGTGTAAGACACTACAATTTTCTAGGCATGTAATAACAAACAAGACAAACCTGTTTCCAGCCTTAATGTCTGTTAAAGAAGACTAAGGAAAGTTAAGTAAATGAGTAAATACATACAATCATTACAAATTATAATTAGTGATAAGGAAATAAGAAACAATGAGAGATGGAGAAAGAACTAAGATGATTAAAGTGGTCATCCACTTGTCTTAGCGTGGTCATGCGAGGCCTCTCTGGGAACGAACATTTAGACTGAGACCCAAAAGATGAAATACCTTGGAGAGAAAAGCCAGGAGAGGGAAATTACCAATAGAGAGAAGAGCATTTCCCAAGCCAGGAAGGAACTTGGTATGTTTGAGGAACTAAAACGCAAGACCAGAATTGTTGGAATATAACAAGCAAGGGAGACTATGGTATGAAATGATGGTGAAAGATAGCAAGGCCTCCAAAGTCACAGCTTTGCAAGCTGTGGCCTGGATTGGATTCCATTCTAAATACATTATGATTGCCTTGCGTAGTCTATTATAGCATGTCACACAACATAAACCTGGAGAAAGAGGAGTGACCCACTGAAAGATTTCCTTTGCTTTAAAATCATAAAGATTTATGCTCCCTGTCCTTTAACTAATAAAATCTATGAAGATAAAGATGGTGACTGTCCTGTTTACTATTGTATATCCATCACTTAGAAAATGATCTGGCACAAGATAAGCTAGATTAAATATTTTCCAGGTGAATGAATACATGACGTCAATATTACACAGTGGCTAAAAGCTTGAGCTGTGGAATCTGACAGACCTGTATTTGAATCCTTACTTTCCAGATGTATTGGCTGTATGGCCTTGCACAAATACATTAAACACTTGAATTGAAGGCTAACTCAGGGGGCCCCAGAAGGATGAATTTCCTGAAGGATGGCCTCCCAGCCAAACAGTTGGTCTCCTACAGAACAAGGCCATTTGAGAATTGAAAACGGCTCCCTGGAAACTGGCCACACCTGGAAGCTTCAGGCAATCAGTCATAGTTCTCTGAGGCAGCAGTGGACTATACTGAAATCATAAGGCCATATCATATAGTGGGGAGACTTGGCCTCTCATTAAGAATGTGTTGAGGTTTAGGCAAGACAGAAAAATTTCAACAACCCAGCTGCAACCAATGCATGGATTCCTGCTCCTATTTATGCCAGAAGAAGCACTTAATACTCCACCAGTCCTGGATATGGAGGCACAAGGACAGGGCTTGGAGGCTACTAGTCTACCACATTATAACAAGCCAGCTTCATTTTCATCAGGGAGATCAGTGTTGCCCCTAACTTTGCAGATGGAAAGCCAACAACCCTTAGCCATTTTTCCTTTCTGCACCTACTATCTAGTCCTACCTAGATTTCTGTGCACTGCCCAGGGCACAGTGAACATTAGACGATACCTACGTCTATCTCTGAACTTCCAGCAAACACTCTTCCAAATCTGGAGCTGCAAACTGTCAGGTCATTTGTTCTATTTTTGTTCTTCATAACTCTCAGCCTCAGGTTTATTTATTTTTTCTTTTCTTTATTTAAGTATTTTTAAATTACATTTTTCTAGAAAGCAGGTCTCCCTATGTTGCCCAGGCTGATCTTGAATTCCTGGGTTTAAGCAATCCTCCCACCTCAGTCTCCCAAAGCACTAGGATTACAGGCATAAGCTGCTGCACTGGGCCTCTGGTTTCCTATCAGTAAAATATGTATAACAATCATACCAACTCTATATGGATGTTTTGGATGTTAAACAAGATAATGTAAGCAAAGAGTTTTGTACCTTACTTGCAAACCTGCTTTATTTAATAATGATATTTTTCATTATGAAATATTTTGTCTTAATTATAATTTTAAAAAAATACTTTTAAAAAAATGTTATTAATTTTGATTACTGACTTTGGCACATTCTTAAATTTTGCTTCTGAATTGAGTATCTCCCTCCTTTTGCCCTAGTCCCATCCCTGTCTTACCTAATATATACTAAACACTAAATAAATGTTATTCATTCTTTCTGTTGTTGTTACTCTTATCATATTTACACACACTCTCTTCTCATTCTCTCTCAACTTCTCTCTCCTCCTTCATACACATGCATACATGCACATATACATACAGACACCTCAAAAGGCTACTACTATAACTGCATAGTTATTTATTAATATACAGCTAGCCTTCTGAAAAATATACAGTGCATTCTATCATATAGCCTTTTAATTTTCAATACTTCCTATCATAACACCCACCACATGTTGTTTTAGAAAGGATTCTATACTGGAATTGCTGTGTAATGTGAGCTTAAAATGTGCTGCTGTTACACAAGACTCTCTCATCCAATTTGATCAACAATTTTCACCCTTCTAGAATTGTGCATCAGGAAACAGCAGCAGATTTAGAATGTAGCACAAATTCTTATAATGCCCAGTAAAAGAAAGTAGCCAAGAATAAGTCTGATCTCCACAAGCTTTTTTTTAACATTCTCCTACTGCACTGAAGTAGGACAGTGATTAAATTCAAGGAATACACTTTAAGGAAGAGCTACAAACAACCACTCTATGCATTATCGAAGGTGTACACATGGCTACAGAAATGGTCATTTATTTATTACTATGTGATGTTATTAACTTTTTTATGTTTTAAAAAATATACAGGTGCAGTGGCTCACATCTGCAATTCCAGCACTTTGGGAGGCCAAGGCAGTATGATCCCTTGAGCCAAGGAATTCTAGACCAACCTGGGCAGCACAGTAAGATCCTGTCTATACAAAAGATAAAAACAATGCCAGCTAGGTGTGGTGTTGCACACCCGTAGTCTCTGCTACTCAGGAGGCTGAGGTAGGAGGATTTCTTGAGCCCAGGAGATGGAGGCTGCAGTGAGCCACGATCATGCCACTGCATTCCAGCCTGGGTAACAGAGTGAGACTCAGTCTCACACACGCACACACACATGCACACACCAAAACAAAATTAAAAAACACATAATAGCAATATGTGATTTTCACAGCTATGAGGTTTACCTTTCATTCATCTCACAATTGTATGCTAATATTTTCAATATGTGCCATACTTAACTCTTGATAACATGCTCATTATAAAAACAACAGAGAATGGGAGAAAGCTGGAGGAGAAAGTAAGAGGAGTAGAAGGGAAGAACAGAGTAATATGGAGGCAGAAATAGATGCTTCCAAGTAACAAAGCATTTGAGTGGAAACTCTAAGTTCTGAAAATCAGTTTTGATCTTAGAGAGAACAAAGCAAGTCTTAATAAAAAAAAAAAAAAACTCTGAACATCATAGTAAAAATTGGAAGGAAAACGAAATATAAAATCTACATTATAAATGCGGTGAGCTTCTCTAGATTTTCATACTTCCTGCCAACAAAAGGCTTGTTCCATGATTGATGACAGAATCTATTAGCTGAGATCTGAATTAAAAAAAAAAAAAAAAAAAGGAAACAAAATTTGGAATAATTAGGTTAAAGAAAACAAAAGACAAGTGGAATAGCTTTCAGCCAAATGACCTTCAAAGAGCAAGAATCAGGAGTTGTGTATATGCCAGCAAAACATCCTGATCATCTTGAGGTAGGTGCTGTCTTGAGAGTGTGCAGAATTAATGAAGTCCCTTGCTGAATGCTTTAAAAATATATCTTTCTATTATCAGGTTCTATAGAATTGGAAAGTGCCAGACGGGAGAGAGGCTTTCATGAATGATTAAATAATCAAAGAAAATAAAATGAAGATGAGCTGCCAGCAAACCCTGGAGGGTCATATTATGGGCATAATAAAAGTGACTTGCTATAAAATTCTTGGGAGTATTTGCCATTTGGGTTTACAGATAAGCAAGGGGGAGAATTTACGCAATTCTTTTAGTAACTGACTTTCTCCGGACTTTGCATATAGGCACTCTCTTTGCAGACCGTTCTCTGTTTGTGTGAACAGAGTCTATTCAGAACTGAATCCTCTTTGTTCAGGGTACTATAAGTCACTATAATGAGTGAGACCATATTTCGCTAGAGAAGGAAATATGTGTAGTTTCATTTTAGGAAAATGCTAAGCACCAAGTTGATTTTTAAAAGTAGGAGGAGGGTCAAAGGGGATTTCACTGCTGCTAAGGAGTGAAGTTTTTACTTCACGTTTGTCATCCATAATCTGCATCTTTCTCTTCTGACTCCAAAGTTACATACTATGCATTATTTACTTGCTAATAACTGATAGGTGTCCTGCATTCTAGCAGACTTGTAATGAAAAATAATTGTCTATGGATGGAGAAACACCTTAGACAAACATTTTAATATAAAATTAATTCTAGCAATTTGGATAGTTTTAGTTACAATTTTAGATGCAATGTTCGGGTAAAAGAAATAGCTAATGCTAGAACAGTTTATCTTTTTTTTTAATATTAAGAGGCACAATATTTTACAGTAAATTGTCTTGCATACCCTGTGTTCTTAGGATATTCTGTATTACAAATCTTGCGAGATCTAAAAAATCTCCAAATTTGTTGGTGAATAATCCCAAAGAAAATATTCTTGCATACTCCACTTCTAAGTTATTGTTTAAAGCATAATAGGAAAAGAACCATTAATAGTCATTATCTAGGCTTCCCATAAAACATGCAGAATGAGGTAGTCACTGACTCTAGAACCCAGCTATCAGTAAGACAATATGGAACTACTTCCATATTTGCCATGTAAGTGAGAAAGAATAATCACCATTTCATAGGCTCATTTTTTTTGGTTTGGTTTTGAGTGAACCTATAGAGTCTTATAAAGTAACTTAGTTAATGGAAGACATAAATTAATTCTTTTCAAGAGTAAAAAAAAAAAAATACAAAGACAATATAGGCTTCAAGATTAGGAGGAAAATGCTATGGGCCTGATATCAGGAGGTAGGATTGCACAGTCATTTGGAGAAGGACCTATTGTAAACAGTATGATGCTATTGCTTGCAGAAACAGATGTTCATTGCAGAACAAGTTTTCTTTATCCAGGTCCCCAACATGTTCTTGGGGGATCAAAACCAAATTGTTTCCCTTTTAAAAGTATCCAAAAAACAATGATGTTTGGATATCATTTTGATGGAATAATTCCAAAAAGACACACAAATGAGGAGCTGTTGTTATTTTTGTCCTTTATTTTTTGAGACCTTCTGATGACAGTGAAAATTGACTGGTGAAACAATAGCCCACATTTACTCTTGTAGCTGTCTACTTAGATCCCCAGAGGATTTTTCTAGACAACAGAGAGAGCCCATATTGCACTGGGACACCAGGTTTTATGGTAGAGAAGGAAAATACAAGGAGCTTTAACAGCATTTATTTATGTCTACCTAAGAGGTTGTGTCTGAGACTCTGTTCCATGGACATATGCTTATTAATTTGATACACAGAGATAAAGAGAGCAACACAATAACACAGGAAGCAACATTCATCAGCGCTTAACATGCAGAGCTGTGAGCCATGGCTTAACCAAAGGGAATGGGAACAGAGAAGCCTGAAATTCTGTCAAAATATTATAGGACCCTGGGTCCAACATATTCTTAGGAGATGTGAGTGGGGAGGAGGAATGTTATAAAGTAAACTGAGGCACAATAAAATTTAAGAGTTTATTTGAGCAAACAGTATTCATGAATCAGGCAACTCCAAGCCAGAAGTCATTTAGACGCTCCATCAAGGAGGTACAAGAAAGAGGTATTTTTTGTTGTTGTTGCTTTTGGTTTTTTTGGACAAACATTGAAGTAAAGCAAGGAAAATAAATATTTTGATTGGTTTTGGTTCTATAATTGCCTTATTTGATGTGCCCTATTAGAAATTCTCTAGTTATATAATTATACATTTGTGGCTGCTTCTAATAGGTTGAGCTTAAGTTCTGTTTTTCTTTAATGCAGGAATTTACAAGAAATGGTCTAGGTTAAGTTTCATTATATTTCACTTAACCTTAAGGTTAAAGTCACTGATGAGGCCTATAAACCAACAGAATTAGCCTAGAAAATCCAACTTTGTGAAAAAGCCAGACACCAAAATTAAGACTTTCTTCCTCTAGATTTCAAGGTTCTTTGGTGATGATAACCAAGAATTTCAGTCAATCTGAAAATGATGGAAAATCAGACTTTCCAAAGAATAACTCCGAGGACATCACTGCTTCTCTCAAAGACTTTCTTTTCACATTGTATCCTCTGCCATTTTGCATTAGTCTAAAATACTTGGCCTGGTATTCAAAGTCCAAAAAGCCTGGCTTTAACCTACATCTCCACTCTAAGTTGTTGTCTCTTTACAATAATATAAGCTTTGCTCTTATTGTTCATTCCACGTCATTTGTTTTTTCACTCTCTCTGTTCACATTGCATTTTGACTTATAGCCAATTCTGCCCTCCTAAACTCACCCAGCTTAAATGCTGCCTCTTCCATAAAACTCCACAGGATTTCCCCAAGCAGGAAGCACTTCTTCCTTCATTGCTGCTTCTCTGTTCTTTATGCACTCTAGGACAGGCCACATAATAGCGAAAGAGAAATATAGGCTATAGAGTTAAAATGAACTGGGTTGGAGACGACACCTCAAGGTCCCGAGTGTGTAATCATGGACATTTTAATCTTGCTGCATATCAATTTCCTCATCTCAACGATGGGAATCACAAGAAGATGCGGTAAGGGTGCTAACATTTTACGTTCCTTTCATCCATCCTCTTTTCCCCTTCCCTTTTGGAACCCCCTTCAGAATGACAGCGGATAAAGCTTTACCCTGTGAATTAATTTCCTCTTTACGTGAAATCTGTCTCCATCCTTAGTTTCAATCCAAAATTTTCTAATACCTGGTGGACCTCACACTCAATATGTCCCAAATTAAACCCACCACCTCTCTGTTGCTGTCCTCCAAATCCATTTGTCTTCTTGCATGCCTATTTCCCAGGGTCTGACAAAAAGAATCGCAGGTTATCAGTCAACTAACAGATAAGAAAACTCAACCACAGGGAGGAAATGCAACCAGTAACGTACATACAATGAATACAACCAGAACCTATTATCTGCTCATTGAAGGCAAAAACCTAATTTTTCTTCTTGCGTGTTATATCTCTGAGAGTGGGCACAGGGCCTAGGTACTCAATAAATGTTTTAAAATAAATAGAATAACAAGTATAGATCCCTTGTTTATGGCATTCTTTTCATTATATTATGCCATTAGACTTATCAGAAGTGCTTCTATTATCTGGGTATTTATTGTTACTTATCTTAAAAATGGGGCTTCTCTGGAAAGTCAAGGGCAGGAGTTGGCACCATTCTTAAGACATCCTTTCTGTCATGTAGGCTGCTCTCTGAGTGCCTTCTTGCAATACCAGCATTCTGACATGCTCACTTTTTTACCGGTCATACATCAGTGGGTTTAATTAACTTTTTAAAATAACACTAAATTTTGCTTCCCCAGGACAGAGCGTGGACCCTGTTGTTCCAAGGCAGAATCAATGTCTGTGCCTGGATCTTTTATGAAATATATAGCCCCTAAGTTTGTCTTTCAGCGAGTGATGCAAATGACTTTCTTTGGGTCTTTAATCATTCTGGGATGATGGCATCTCTTAATCCAGCTATTGCTGAGTTCCCTAGAACTCTGCTAACTATAGAAACTGGTTGTGCAAAAAGTTTTTCACCCATGGGTGATGACAAAAACTTCTTTATATTAGAAAAACAAAATACAGTAGCTGTATACTGAGTGCATACCAATTATTTAGTGCATATTCTCACACCAAATAATTTGTTATCAAAGTTAAAAATGTATAACAAAAATATGTTATCTTGGTAACATCTATTCTCCCAGGCAACATAGCAAACCTTCCAAAAGTAGACGTATTTGTGAATCCACAGTATGCCTATATAACTTTCTGTCATCTAAAGTAAACATATTTGTGAATCCTTCCAGTGTGCCTATGTGCCTTTCTGCCATCTAAAGTCACCCCAAGAAACATGCTCTATCCTTCCTTCCTTCTTTAAAATTCTGTTTAAATGGCTGCTTGGAGAAGTCTCACAGGTGCCTCTACTAATCACGAGATTACCAACGTCTGTGCCAAGAGTACTATATTGTATGTTTCTAGAGTTTGCAATCCTAGGGGCACAAGATCAAGATCAGGTTTCATGTAGATGATGAAAAATTGGTCTCACTATGCATAAGCATAACCAACCCAATACACAGGACAGCCCTGTTTAATAGTTCTCATATTAACTCCAATTTACAGAGATTGAACCAAGGACCAGAAAGATAAACTCTCCAACATCATGCGGTTAATAAAGTGTTAGAACATAGGTAACACCCCAAGTAATTGGTACTCTGTAGATGGTATCATCTAAATAATATTACCATTTACTTTGTAGATGGTATCATCTAAATAATAATACTTGCCAGGTATGGTGGTATCTCCCATAGTCCCAGCTACTCATGAGGCTGCGAAGGGAAGGATAGCTTGAGGCCTGCAGTTTGAGGCCACAGTGCGCTATGATCATGCCTGTGAGTAGCCACTGCACTCTAGCCTGGGAACACAGAAAGTCCTCATTTCTGAAAATAAGCAAACCAACAAAATTACTGGGTTAAAGAAAAATTTCCCCCCCAAAATGAGTAGGAGTTAGAGGTCTCTGAGTTTTGCAGGCATAGGAACATGTTCTCCAATTCTGGACATCATTTCAGTATGCTGGAGAAACATCTAGAGGTTGAAGTTTGGCATGCTTAGGGAGGCCAGCCCCTGACTCCTGCCTCTCCCTGCTTTAGTGAAGAATCACATGCCATCAGGTGGCATGGAACCCCAGTCTTCCAGGAAACACATGGACTTGAACAATAAGGCCAGCAGCAACAATCATGACAGGATGGAGACTAGAACTTGCTGTATTTTTCTAAAAGCACAAACACCTCCCATAAATGAGTGAGGAATTAATAGAATTCCTACTCTTCCCCCGCTCCCCCAGTGTTCTTTTGCGCACCTGAGTTTACTAACTACATCTCATCCACCACATGTATCTCTCCAACAAAAAGAAATATTGATTTGCAGGTCTGTGAAAGAGAACAAAATATTTGTGAAGGGAGTTGTATGGACTTAGAGACAAGGAAAATAAAATTCTGCTGACAGATTTATCTCCAGCTGGTGCACAGCAGAATGCACTGGACCTGGCCACTTCAGGAAGCAGGCACCTTCTCATCTCATTTTATCTCCAACCAGTTATCAGACATCATTTCATTTCTACCAAAATGGGTAGACTTTTATCTGCGACTGTAAAGTTTCCCTGTAGCCGTTCTGCTTTAATCAGAAGCATAGCATAGAGAGAAAGGTCAGAGAATGATTTGGATCTATGAAGTCCCGCCAGCCCAATGCACAGAGGCGTGATTTTAAGTAACAATCCCACTTTAGAAGTGTGTATGCAGTTCTGAAGCACTGCTATGAACAGTTTTTAAAAAGTCCATTGGATTTTTGGCATTTTCCTCTAAAGTAAAACAACATGCAAGAAACATAGTATATATAAAGTGGTTTCTTAATTCATTTTGTACATTAAAGAACTGCTTGGAGAATGCATATTAGCATGAAGAGATCTCAAACAATAATAGTAATGATGACTAAAAATTTGTGAGACAGAAAACTTTAAAAAGAGACTAAAAATTTTAGATTGGTAATTATTCTTTATAGCTGTATTAAATACTTTTAATCAACAAACTCAAAGTATTGTAGACTACTTGAACTTCTCACTATATATGTATCAAAATATCACTATATATCTCATGAATATGACCAATTACTATTTGTCGATTAAAAAATAAAACTTTCATAAATGTTAACAATTTTTTAAAACCCAATATAGTAAGTTGTTCCATCATTCAACCAAATTTTTCTATTTTAAGATGAATTTTTTAAAGGATTAGAAAAAAAATAGTGTTACCTATTTGCAATTTACTACCATGTCTCAGAATAAACATTTTAGGGACAGCCTCATCAACAGATTCAATTCAGAAAAAAATAAAGATAGTATGCCCTAGATAACCATGTTGATGACCCAAAATGTGACTGTAATGATAATGAAAACGCCGATGGCAAAGATGATTTAAAGAATTTAAATAACATTGTTTAATGGAATATGTGAAAAAAATGTATTACATGTTAATTTTAACATGCATTGGTAACCAAATTAATTAGTAAGTAGCAATTTATTATAAGAGTTTAAATAATTAAGTGTGTAAAACAAAGAAAACCTCTTGCAGAATCTTTTCCACTGGGAAATATATTTGATGATTTTACATATGCAAAAGAATATATATATCATATATATTTATATTTAAGTATAAATAAAACTAAAAATATATAGCATCGATATACAAACTGTTATTGTATTCTTACAGAACAACATTATAGAGTAAAAATACTGGCTATCATCATTTGAACTTTTTGAATTTTACTTTTTGAAATAACTTTAGATAAAGAAAAGCTGCAAAAGTAGTACCTTTATATCCTTCACTCAGCTTCCCCTAATATATACATCTAGTATAGCCATACCAAAGTTATAGAAAACAGAAAATTAACATTTCTTTGTCTTTTATGACCTTAACACTTTTAACAATGACTGTTTCCTGTAGAATGTCCTTCAACTGGGTTTGATGTCTTCTCATGATTAGAATGAGGTTATATAGTTTTAACAAGAGTAACACAGAGGTGATGTGTCTTTCTCAATGCATCGTATCAGGATATACATTTCTATATCTTATTGCTAATGGTGTTAACTTGGATAACTTGGTTAGAGTGCTATCTGCCAGATTTCTCCATTGTAAAGTTATCTTTTCTTTGTAGTTAATAAGTAAACAGGGAAGAGTCAATTTGAGATGTGCACATTTTCTATTTCTCACTGTACTTTCCCCCACTAATTTTAGCATTCATCAGTGGTTTTTGCCTGAAATAATTATTTTGATGGTGTTTATTGAATGATGACTCTCTTTATTAGTTCTATTTGATTAAGCTTTTCTTCTTTAGGGATTCTATTAATATTATTAATCATTATTATCCCTTCTCTGCCTGTCTTTATTTCTCCTACCTTTTCTTCAATCATTTTTTAACTCTTTCTTTATCTCATTTTCTTTCTCTTGGTTGATTATCTGACTTTCTTCAGAAACTCGTGTTAGTCCGTTCTCACACTGCTATAAAGAAATACCTGAGGGGCGGGGCTCGGTAACTCAAGCCTGGAATCCCAGCACTTTGGAAGGCCAAGGCAGGCAGATCACCTGAGGTCGGGAGCTCGAGACCAGCCTGACCAACATGGTGGAACCCCGTTTCTACTGAAAATACAAAAAATTAGCCAGGCGTGGTGGCATGCACCTGTAATCCCAGCTACTCGGGAGGCTGAGGCAGGAGAGTCACTTGAACCCAGCAGGCGGAGGCTGCAGTGAGCCGAGATCCCACCATTGCACTCCAGCTTAGGCAACAAGAGCAAAACTCTCTCAAGAAAAAAAAAGAAAGAAAGAAAGAAAGAAAGGAAATACCTGAGGATGGGTAATTTATTAAAAGAGGTTTAATTGGCTTACAGCTCTGCAGGCTGTACAGGAAACATACTGAGTGGCATCTGCTTCTGGGAAGGCCTCAGGAAGCTTCCCGTCATGGCAGAAGGCGGAGTGGGAGCAGGCACACCACATGGTGAAAGCGGGCACAAGAGAGCAAGCGCCGAAGTGCTGCACGCTTTGAGACGACCAGATCTCACGAGAACTTGCGCACTATCACGAGGTCAGTACCAAGAGGAGCAGCACTAAACCATTTCCACGATCCAATTCTCTCCCATCTGGCCCCACCTTCGGCACTGGGATTACGTCACAGCATAAGATTTGGGTGGGGACACACATCCAGACTACATAACTGAAACTTTTATTTCAGTCTCTTCTCTCTTGTAATGTATTTTTTATTCTGGAAAGAATTTGGTCTTTTTTTTTCCTTCATTTTTCTTGAATCCAATCAAGTCTCTCTTTATTTCTGTCAACTTTGTGTCTATTTTGATGTTTAGGTTTTGAATTTCTCATTCACTGTGGTTTTCATATCCTCACATGCTTATTTGAGTATATTTAATTCTGTTTGGAGTGTTGGCTTGCAGTTTTCTCTGCTTCCTAGAGAATTTTCGGCAGCTGATGTATTTGGAATTTTGCTTTCTGAATTTTTACAATAGCTCTATATGTATTTGTTAATTTTCCTTTTGTGAATTTTCATGGTATTGAGGTATTTTACCAGATTTTTAGAGGCACCCTATTCTGTCCATGTAGGTAGTAATGGATTTTGTTATTTATGCTCATTGTAGGGGAGGATTTAAAATTCTTAGATTCTATTGCTTGCAGATGCTAAATTTTATCTTAAAGATCTAAATTTTTCTTTTTTCTTCCTTCCCCTTCATAATCCAACAAAGGGGGTTGTTTCTTCCTTTTATTCCCTTTTCCTCTTTTAGAAACTATGCATATCAAAACTGCCCTTCTAAATCATGTGTACTTATAAGTTTCTCCTAATAGCCTGTGCTCTGTTCTACCCTGACACTTTTTTAGTATTTTCAAATTAATGGTTGGGGCTTTCTATTAAACTTAGGCCTCACAGGTAACTGTGCCTTCTCTCTTCAAAATTATTTTCCATCTGTCTTTCTTTGTTACAAAGTTTTGCAGGGGGCAGGGGTAGAGAGGGAGCACAAGCGAGTATACAGCTAGGATCTGGTGACTTTTCTCCTTTCACTTAAGGTATTTTAAAAAATTGAACATGGTATGGTTTTTGTATTATCCAGAGCATTATATATATATGATGTTATTTATATATCTATAAGACATATATGATACTTATGTATATATAAAATGTTCTTTTATATATATATATAAGATGTTTTTTATATTTATGTAATTCCTCTTTTCATTGCTCTGTATTGTTTTGAGAGGAAATATTGGGTATGTGGGTTGTCTTCAGTCACCTAGAAAGCTTTCTAAAAGTATTATCTTTTTGTTCCTTTGTCTTCTTTCTAATCTTGTCTCTTTTTCTTCTTCCAAACTTCCTCCTTCAGGCTATGTGATTAAAATACAAGCTTTAATATTTATGATAGAAATATTTATACTTGAATTCTTCTTTTCAAAAGAGACAAATAATTGTGCTATGGAAAAGAGTATAATAATAGGTTTTCTAATCTACATGCTCTCATTTTTTATCCTAGAGTCAGAGGAGAGTAGCATCAACCTGGTTTGTGATTTAATATTTTGTTTTTAAATGAAGAAATGTCATGTCATTAATTCTCGTATATGTATATATGTGTGCATGGTATATGTTTGTGTTTATATACTTTAAATCATAAAACACAAAGTATCTGTTTCTAACTCATAGAACACAAGATAATCATATACTTCATGTTTTCCTCACATTTTCACTTGTTTAGGTCATTTGCATTGTATATACATAAAGCATCAAACTATTTAATAGAATTATCTTCTCATCTCACTTCAGTATGTTGCGTTTCCTTTAGAGTATTGATAGTTCCCTTAAATTTTTCACAAATCTCTAGTCAGAAATGAAAGAAAATATACTTTTTACAATTATGAATGTCCCATTTTAAGCAATTTTTAATAATTTCTTCATTACATAGTGCCACTATTGCAAGGGATATGTACTCCATGGTTCATCATCCTTTGGTTTATCTCTTCCATGCTTCTCTGACACATCAACTGTCAAAACCACAGTATGGCTGGGGATATCTCCTAACCTGCTATGTCAGTAGGGCAACATTGGTACTGAACTAGCCAGACACAGGGCAGAGTTAGCAGTCACCTCAGTAAACAGCTGCTCAGGGTCCCAGCATGCTGAAGCCAAAGTCAAGGCTACACAGCTAACCATGGTCAGAGAGAAAACAGGTCAGGAGATAAGAATACACAGAACAGCAAGAATACACAGAACAGCTCTCTGGAAGCAACAACCACCATGATTCCTCAGACAAATCATGATGTCACATCCTTTCCAGTCCAGCCGGGAGCTTCTTTTACTATTTCCAACTACATCATGATCACAGTTTTCAGACCGGAATGGTAAAGAGGTTTCAGCTTGCACACTAACTTTAATCCGTCAGCTGTAAATTATAGAACTTATATGAGTTGATGAACAGTCTATCCCAGTTTGCCTAGGATGTTATTACCATTTCAGACGTTTTATTGAAGCATGTTTATTAATAGATTTCACTTTGACTCTCAGGAGGGTCCTAGTTTCAATCATCAATTACACTGTCACCTCACCATGAGAAAGACCCTGAGTCTTCCTAAAGTTCCCTAGAAATATTTTTGATTGATTTGTAATGTCTCCCCAGAGTTACAAATAGTTTAAAACCTGAGAGAGATGGCTGCAGAGCTCATATACCTCATGTTTGTCATGTCCATATTAATGTATGAGCTTGCAGCAAATACTTTGTTTAGCTAGGAAAGTAAAGGAAGCAGACAAATAGGAGTGTATAACTTGACAACATATTCTATATTGGCATAAGTAGATCACATTAATGAGAGTGATGATACTTAGGTCTATCAGTTGATTAAGGTAAGTGCTTAACAAAAGTTTTATATCATTATCTTATTTCCTTGACTGTAAGATGCATATTTTTCACATTTTATCATTGCTGAATTCAGAAATCATCCTATAATTGATGAAGTTTAATTTCCAGCATATTCTCTTTTAGTGTTACATAAAGTAGTAGTGCATTGTACATGCCTTGATTTACTTTCTTTTCCGGTCCTATCTGTCTTTTTAGGAGGTCTGTCTTTGGGCTATGAAAGCTAAAGAGTCTTAGAATTTACCTCTCATTGGAGCAACCCTAATTTCTTAAGGGTATTCTTAGAGTTATTTCTTAACTCTAAAGTGGATCTATACTCCAGAGTGTTTCTGCAGGAGTTCTCCTGAGATCATATCCTTGCCTTGCTGCCTTCCTGTAGTAGGCAGAATGAGACACCCCCACAAAAGTTTTCATATCCTAATCCTCAAAACCTGCAAATAAGTATGTCATATGGAAAAATAATTAGGTTCATAGATGAGATTAAGATGGTTAAATTGTTAATAAGCTGATCTTAGATAGGGAGATTATCCTTAGTTATCCAGGTGGGTCCATTATAATCGCACACATCCTTAAAAGCTAAAGAAGTAAACAGAGAAGGAAGTCAGAGTGATGAAAAGTGAGGACTCCATTCACTTTCGCTGGCTTTGAAGGAGAGGGAAGCGGCCATGAACCAAGATCTGTGAGTTGCCTCCAGAAGCTGGAAAAGGCAAGATAATGGATTGGTCTATAGCTTCCACAAAGGAACACAGTTCTACTAACACCTTAATTTTACCTTGAGAGACCTGTGTTGGACCTCTGATATAGAAAACTGTAAGATCCTAGATCTGTGCTGTTTTAAGCCATTATGTTTATGCTAGTTGATTATAACAGTGATAGAAAATGAAAGCACTCTCATTTCCTGAACTGCTTAAAATCATTTGGTGACTTGTTGCACTCAAGGGTCATCTAACATTCTCAATTTGGCTTAAAAGGAGCTGTATGATCAACTTTGTGCCTGCATCTGTCAACTCTTCTTTCTACAGACGCCTTTCCTGTTCACAGCTTCTGCACGTTTTTTACCTTTCCCAGAGCTGCTCCTTCCACCTCTTTTCTCCCGGTCAACTTCGCCTCTTCTTTCAAGTTCTATTTAGGACTTGTCTAAAAGGGCATCTATAATGATGTTCAGACTTCTAAGCATTTAATTAAAACTTGGTAAAAATTTAAGTAAACAGTCATTATGCATGATTTGATATGTTACACTCCTCTCCCCTGCTAGATGGTACATTCCCTGCAAGCTTAGATGTTCATTTTGTTCAGCCTTATGAACAAAGATCTTGTACAAAATTTGGCTTAATATATTTCCTGATTGAATGATCAATTTTATGTTGCAAACACAGATGAGATAAACTTGAGCATCAAAGAAGATAATAACTTGCCCAAGGTAACACAGCTGGTAAAAGGCAGATGTAGAATTCACATTAAGGCCTTTTTGGTGTGAAAGTTTAAAGACTTATTATAGAACACTCTCTTATATTGCCCCTTATGGACTTTTAAATTAACTTCAGACTGCAATATATAAAATTTAAGGTGGACTAGGTTTGTAAAAGACATTCAATATGTAAGCAGAGAATACACAAAAAAGATAGTTGGGGGGCATGTACGCAAATACATAAAATATATGAATAAAATAAAGTGGGCAAAGCACTATCATGGAAGAATAGTACTCTGCCCTCATCTGAAATGCCAGAATTTTAATCGTGAGGAAGCCACTGTTGATTAGATTAAGATGCTTCTCAATATAAACAATAACATCAATGATGTGTTGACCCAACTTTGCAGGTCCCATGGCCCACTGTGATTTTATTAAATGCTATTGGGAAAGGTAATTTTCCTAAATTATTCAAGTTCAACTTTAGTCCCTGAAAACAAAGTTATCCTGCCTAACCACTAATAAATTGGCAGAATGTTAAATAGCACTTTAATTTTGTTTCATTAATGTTCATTAGACAACTAAAAATGGAAGGAAGTTGATTATGTCAAGCTCACAATTTTTAATTAAAATGGAAAGAAGCAGGAGCTCCTAATTTGCAAACACAGAGCTTCAGATAGCAAACAGATAAAGTTTACTGTGCACTGTGAGAAGAAAAAAAATTAGCAATTAATTAAAACTTTAGTAGTTTAAAAAGTCTCTACCTCAGACATAAATTGCTACTTTGCATCTTCCTATAAAGCTTCAAACTCCATGGAAAATCTCGTATACAGAATCTTAAATATTGATGATGCTATCATACCTTGAATCACATGTGCTTGAATACTTCATAAGGGAACACACAGTGGAAACAAGGCTGGCTTGGAGTCAGACAATGTGGTTCTAATTCTGACTTGAATTTTATCTGATTGATAGCATGATTTGAAATATGTCACTGAATCTTCATGTGCCTCAGTTTTCTGCATCAGTGAAATGAAATAATACTTGCTCAAGAATTTTTATTATTTGACTTGTCTTTACTTGTTCATTTGTGTATTGTTACAATAGGTGTTTGGGCTACATTATAACTGGGTCCTCAATTCAATTCATCAGGAAAGAATATTCATAGAGTGGCTTACTTTTTCAGCTTAACCCTTGGGAAATTTGATTCAGATTCAAGGTGGCAAGACATCAACTCAAAGGCTGTCTAAAAGCCAGACTTCCTTTTATCTGTAGTGTCTGAAAAGAAAAATGAAATATGCAAACTTACCCATTCTGTTTCCTGCAGCCAAGAAAAGGGAGAAAAGTTATGACTCCCTGAAAAGTAACTACTTCTCAGAGCATAGCAAGTGAAATTCACCTTGTATTACATATGTGTTTACAGGGAGAAAAAATATGTAATTTGAATCCTATTTCAAATGTATTTGCAGAACTTGTAATTTAAGAAAGTCTGGCAAGGAACATGAAAATAAAAAGCTCCATATATATATGTTTGTATATCACATAGTCAATTTCACTTTATTTTTAAAATTTTATCTGTACCTTAGGAACACAGAATTAAATCAAATTATTCTTGCCCACTCTCCTGACTCACCCATACAAAACTCCTATTATTTTATTGTATTATTTTTCCCTTCGTTCTCTTTCCTACTGAGATTCTCTCTCTTCTGAAAGATAGTCACACTAGTGTATTTGATATACATTGTGTTTGTTTGTTTGTTTGAGATGGTGTCTCACTCTGTCACTTAGGCTGGTGTGCAGTGGCATGATTTTGGTGATTGCAACCTCCACCTCCCAGGCTCAAGTGATCCTCCTACTTCGGCCTCCCCGGTAGTTGGAACTGCAGGCAGGCACCACCACGCCTGGCTAATTTTTTGTATTTTTTGCTGAAATTGGGTTTCACCATGTCGCCCAGTCTGGTCTCGAACTCCTGGACTTAAGCAATTCCTCCACTTTGGCTTCCCATAGTTCTGGGATTACATATTCTTACAATGTCCCTTCTTTATACCTATTTAGGTATATGTATATCCTTAAAATATACATGGTATTGTTTAGCAACTGTGTTTTTAATTTCCATAAATGGGGCTATACATTTTATTCTCACCACCTTTTGTTGTGTAACAACATGTTGGTGAGATGTAGCCTAATTACATATATAAATCTGGCTTTTTGCTTCTGACTCCGAATCATATTTTATTTTATGCATACACTATATTTTACTTAGCCATTCGTCTGACAATGGACATGCGGATTACTTCCAACTACTAAATTCCAGCATCAAATAAAAATGTTGCTATAAAAAATTTGTTCATGTCTCTTTATGAACATATGCAGGCTTTCTCTCGATATAGACCTTGAAATGATATTTCTTAGTCTTTATGGAATGATATAGACATATGTGTGAGGCACTAACAGTGTGTTCCCTACAGTGAATGAACAGTTTAATCACATGCCAGTAATAAGCAAGAGTTGATAATATTCTGATAAGTACATTAATATTTGAAAAATTTGTAATTTTGCCAGTTTTTATAAAGCAGTTATTTTTGGATTTTAAATTGTTTATTCTTATCATAAAATCGTAAAGAAAATTATATTTTTTCATATTTTGAGATATTTATATACATATTCCCCATGTAGGCTATTATTATCTACAGTTATATTTTCCAATGTTAAAACATAATTGCATTTCTGGAATAAACTAATTGGTTTGTGAGAAATTATTTTTATCACATTTTTGCTAGCTGTGTTTTATTTATTTTATTTAGAATTGTCACATCTATAAGTGAAACTGGTCTGTGATTTCTCTTCTTGTATTACTCTTAACTTGTTTGGATATCAAGATTATTATTAATTTTGTAAAAGGAATTGAATAAGTTCACTTTTATTTGATTTTATTTCATTCTATAATTTCTTATATAAAATTTAGATTATCTGTTTCTTGAAAAATTAGCAGAACTCACCTTTGAACAAGGCTTGGGAGTTTTTGGTAGGAATGAACTTAGAGGTGTTGTTACTAATTAAATTTGTTGTTGTTCTGTTTTTCACATTTTTATTCCTTATTTTGCCAGTTTTGGCATTTTTTTCATTCTAGAAATACAAGTTCATATAAGATTTTCATATTTACTGATATGTAAATTACTAATACATTTTAAAAGATGTAATACATATAATTATTTAAAAACAGAAGAAAATACAAATAAGCAAATAAAAAAATAAGAAAATGTATATGCCATGTTTGTTGACTAAAGTTCTATCTAGATTATCTTTTTCAAATCTCCTACATATTGTCCTTTTTCTGTTTGCTTAATATCTTACTTTCAGGAAAGAGTATATTAAATTACTGAAGTATATTTATTTTTTTCTCATATAGTTCTGTCAACTATTAATTATGAATTTTAAAATATTTTTAACAAATATATACTAACCATGACTATTATCTTTTTGATACATTTTCCTTTTCATATAATCTTACAGTAAATTTGATTTGATTTTAAATTTTCTAACCTGGATTTCTCTTAGATTACACATTGTTTTCAAACAAAAAATACTTGTTTTATATGCATCTTTCCTATAACAATATTAGAGGATCTTGATTTTTATTCACCTTGACCATGATTTGAACAATGAATTTAGCCTATGTACATGTATTGTAACAATTCATGTATTAGGTTTTATTTCTGAATCTTAGTTTTTGTGTTTTCTACTTGCCATATTTACCTTTTGTATTCTTCAGGTGATTCGTTTTATGTATGGGTCATAGTAAAAATCTTTCTTATTATCTTCCTAAACTTAAGAATATTTCTGCCTCTAAATGATAGCCACAAACAAGAATCCAACATAATCTCCCCTTCTCTTATCTCTAATGTCCTCTACCTACAACACCATATGCAGAATTTTGGGTTGAATTATGTCCTCCAGTTAGTCTCAGCTCTACCAATTATTAAGCATTTAACTTCACACAAGAAAATGAAATGTTCCCATGCTGAGTTTTCTCATTAGTAAAATGTAATGTTTTACTAACACACCCACTTCGCAGACTCATTGATGAATCATATACTACTAAAGGGGTTCATGTTAACATATATTAATATATGTCTGGATTAATGGCTGAGGTCATATATTTTCTAGTAACATGGAAAAATGGCTGATTAGCTTCTGAAAGACAGCAGGCATTTGATAAACAGAGAAAAGATCTATCTTATAATCGCATTTATTACTGTCAACCTTTGACACTGCTTAAGAAGGGAAGCATTGGTGTGGCTTATCACAGTTGTGGAAAGCATGTAACACTGGGAATTTGGGGGAGTATCAAAAAAAAAAAACGTCACCAATATACTAGTTTCTCATTATACCTTAGTCATATCATTAAAACAAAAACATGATATATGAGAAACGCTTAGTCTTCACTTACTACATTTTATGAAATCAGGTAATTCCAAACAGACTGTTCCTGAAATTTGGAGAACTAGGAACAAAAGTATAAATGGATAACCCTCACCTTCTCACTTCACCCCATCCCCCACCCACTGCCGCAGACCTAGCTGTTATGTGTATGGACATCCATCAAAGTATCCACATCTCATTCCCACAGTTCCTAGGCTCAGCAGCAATTCTCCATAAAGGGGCAATGTGCCTTCAGCAGGATTGATTTGAGGAAAAGTTCCTCATAGACCCTGAAACAAACTTAAAACAGGTTGAGCAGAGAAGCTTCTGGGTCCCAGATACCTAGAACATGGTCTGGAAGAGAATATAAATACATGTTCCAGTTGTGAACATATTCCATTGGCTCCAGTGGAATCCTTGTTCTGAAGAAGGGGTGGGCACAGCTGGGAACAGCAAGAGCAGACCCCTGGAAAGCATGGCATCTGGGGCAGGGGTCGCAATAGCTTGCATATAAGGATATTACACATCCCAGGTTTCTCCAGAGTCAGATTAGTAGGTAATATCAAGAGGCATCTTCTCCAAAACCATTAAGCCAAGTTTGTCCAGCCCACGACCCACAGGCCACATGCAGCTCAGGATAGCTTTGAATGCAGCCCAACACAAACTTGTAAACTTTATTAAAACATTATGAGATTTTTTTTTTTTTTTGGCATTTAAAAAAGAAAAATTTTTTTAACTCATCAACTGCCGTTAGCGTTGGTATATTTTATGTGTGGCCCAAGACAATTCTTCTTCCTCCACTGTGGCCCAGGGAAGCCAAAAATTGGACACCTCTGCATGAAACTTTTATTTTATTGCCTCCTGGGGTAGCTTAGTGAAAAGATTCCCATGTGTAGTATAACAGAATAACCCTATGTATTTTGTTTGTTTGTGTTTGTTTTTAGACATCATCCTGGAAATTTTGATCCACTAATTCTAAAGTAGAGCTGGAAATATATATCTTTAAGAATATGTATAGTGTTATATAAGTTTAAAAGGGATGACTGAGTTAAAAGTGTGACACAGTTAAAAGACAAAAAACAAAACAAAACAAAACAAAAAAGAACATTATTAAGCCAAGGGTTGGAAGAGTCAAAATACCTAAATTGTAGTCCTAAACTCACCACTAATTGTTAGCTTTTCTGGACAACTCACTTCCCTTTCTGAACCTAGTTCCTTCTGTAAAATGATAGATTTCAACTAAATAATAATTAAGTCTTCCCTTTATCTCTGAAAGTTTATTAATATCTATATGTATAGAATAGTGGAATGAACAGAAGAAGTCTGTAATTTTATATTGCCATCCTGTCAATTGCTACAGCCTTGGTGTGGGTTATAGAAAAAAAAAAATGGGCTTCAGTTTAAAATATTGTACCTGACAGAATTGGAAAGGAAGATTACTAGTTGCTATCAACAAATCAGTCTCAAATGTGGGATTCTGCCCTGAAGAAAGTCTAATTATATTTTAATTGGTCTGTCAACCAATTCAATTATATGCATTTAACATCAACAGACATCAAGGGGTACAGATGAAAGAATTCTTAGCATGTTCTTCCTCTCCGTAGTCTTTTGGTTAGAATTCCATTCGAATTTTGAATTGAATTTTGGATTTTACTAAAGGCAATTGAGGGGATGGTTTAAAGAGGAAATAAGGTGAAAAACAAGAAAAGATGGAGTAAAAGGAACATCAGTGAATCAGGAGCCTAAATTCCCATCCCCCTCTTCATGCTCAGTGGGGAAATGAAGTTGTTTACTCTGTCTAGGCTTTTGGGTCCTCATCTATTGAAAAGGGTAGTGTCACTCTATTTGTAAGCAAAGAGGTTTTCAGGGAAGATATAATGGGCAATAAAATAAACAGTTTTGCATTTTTAAAAAGAGCTGTTGACATTTATGTACTAATGATAACATTCTTAAATTCTTAAAATCTGGAAAGAGTGGTATTTTAAACCTTTCTGTCCTCTATGAGGAAGGTTAGGCTTGTACATGCAGTGAAGTGGAGTGGAGAGAGAAGACAGAGAGACAACAAAATGGTACTCATTAGAGCCATTAGGATGACAGTAGAAAAAATGTCACTGTAAAAAAAGAAGAGAAGCATAGGATCGGGCATTGGCTGTTTTCATTTTCCTAAGACATTCCTGTCTTGGTTCTTATGTCTTCCATTCATCAGACATTATTCTTGCTGTCCTATTATTTCTTCAAAGCTATATTTTCATAGGGAACTACTGAATGGGTAAAGCAAAAGTGTCCATGTTGCTATGTATTTCTAGATAATATTAACCTGGCTGGGCACAATGGCTCATACCTGTAATCCCAGCACTTTGGGAGGCTGAGGTGGGCAGATCACCTGAGGTCAGGAGTTCAAGACCAGCCTGGCCAACATGGTGAAACCCCGTCTCACTAAAAATACAAAAAAATAGCCTGGCATGGTGTTGCACACCTGTAATCCCAGCTGCTTGGGAAGCTGAGGCAGGAGAATTGCTTGAACCTGGGTGGCGGAGGTTGCAGTGAGCTGAGATTGTGCCACTGCACTCCAGCCTGGGTGACTGAGACTCCCTCTCGAAAAAAAAAAAAAGAGAAAATATTAACCATGTTGTTGTATGTGTGTATAGATATATCTAGATAAATATCTATATACACACACATCTCTCTCTGTATATAGATATATATCTAGAGACACACATATCTATCTATACACACACACATATATCTATATATACACACACATATCTATGTACACACATATATCTACACACACAAATCTATATGTACATACACATATCTATACACACATATCTATACACATAGAGCTATATATACACACACATAGACATATAAAGAGAGACATCTGTATGTGTCTCTATATGTAATAGACATATAAAGAGAGACATCTATATGTGTCTCTCTTTATATGTATATGGAGAGAGATTTATCTATACACACATACAGCCCAACAACATATTGCACATCGCATGAAATCAAAATTGAATCTGGGTCACATAAAAGTGAGGTTCTGACAAAAAAGAAAACTAAAGGTGTAGAACATGCATGTGTTTTAAATATAAATGTGATATGAGGGATGAAACAATAAAAGCACTTTTTATTAGGCATTTGTGATATGGTGACTACTGTACTGAACATGTTTATATATTATTTCATTTTATCCTTTCTACAAATATATATTTATCAATGATGATGATGAGACATGCTTAAGGCCACAGAACTATTCCACTAAGTGATGCTAGAACTGAGATTTGCACCTAGCTCCAACTGAAGTTGATGACCAGACTTTTTTGTCTGGCTATGCTGCATTCCAAAAGCTATGCTAGCTGTCTTCAGTTATGTTCATGCAGTCTCCCTTTGCCTTTTCCCCAACTTTCTCTAAGAAGGAAAAGGTATTGAAAAAAAGTGTTGTCCATTTCAGTTACTTTTCTTCACACAAATTTTATCTTGATCCTTTCATTCACTATGATTATCATCACAGACAAGTGATTTGACCATGTTTCTGCCTCTTGTCATCTCAAGCAGAAAACTTTTGTGACAATTAGGACATTTAGCCACTAAACTCTCATCCCCTGTGATTCATACATTAATTAGTGTCATATTGGATACAGATTGTCAAAATACCCCAGATGCATTGCACAGACACTCACACTAATCAACACCTTATTTCACTTTCAGTCTACTGAGCTGTAAGGTTAACCACTTTTCATGAGAAATGTACTAATTTAATGTAGCTATTGAACTCATCATCCTGTGTACCAAAGAAAGGCATGTTTACCTCTTTATTATTTTTGAAAATATTTACTTTTGTTTCAGTCAAACTAGCAATATGGTTACTTCCTCTGTCTCTTTCATATCAGATACAAATCAGGCAGTTATCTTTCAGTGTTTTGGGTATTTGGTTTAAGTACTTCTCTGTTCTTATGATTGTGAATATATACACAGTGTGCCCTATTTCTATTATGTATCAGGGCCATTAGGTGGATGAATTGTTTCTGAAATTATGAAAATAGTGAAAAAATATACTTCATCAACCATTGTAAAACAATGTTTTTTATAAAAGTAAAAAACAGCGCAACTCTTAAAACATATTATTCTTTCTCTTTCAATAACCTAACAAATACAAATCAAATAATTGATTTTTATATGAACATATATCTTTACATCGTATATCAAATTATTGTGAAGTAAACGGAAATATAGGTGATGATCATGAACAATTATGAGATTTCCTTGCAATTAAGTCTCCAAATGGGGGATACATATTAGAAACTGGCAGGATGAATTTTATTTGGAAGCAATGAGATTGGATTGACTTGGCGTTAGAAAGAGTTGCACGCAATGCAGATTTAGAGAAAATCCTTCTACTACTCCACCTGTCAAAACAGTATGGCAATATAAGATAGCCACTTCCCACATTTTCACATTTGGAGTGACAGCTGATTTCAAGTACAGATGGCGACACTTTTTTTTCATGTATTAAAGTCAGCAGCTACTCCAGCTAGAAGGAAGGCACCTGCTATCTTTTCTGCCAACGTCTGACACTGACTTCGCCGTATGCTGCAGCGAAGAATTCATAGACTTTCCTCATGTGGTCCAATGGCTCTCATGCCAGATGACGAGGGAGACATTAGCAGCTGAAGTTGTCTCCCAGCCCCCACCCTCCCCACTCAGCCATGCACAGTTGGTGTCATCATAAGGATGGGCAGTGGAGGAGCTGGGAGAGCCAGTGGAAGTACTACTGGCAGCAGGTTAGAGGATTTATCTCTTTCTCCCTACTCACTTATTCCCTTCATCAACATTTGTTGAAATGTGTTTTATGGACTAGTAGTTCTAGAAGATACTCAATTTCAAAAATGATTCCATGAACATGCACATTTGGGAAACACTCAAATCTTAACTCTCTTTAAACACATTTGGGACCCTAGGCTATTAAAGGTGCTGAGAACTCATGAATTTCTATGTGTATATACATTTAAAAACCTATAAAATTATTTTCCACCAAAGATGCTTAAAGAAATATTATCCTGGTTGGGCACAGTGGCTCATGCCTGTAATCCCAGCACTTTGGGAGACTGAAGTGGGTGGATTGTCTGAGGTCTGGAGTTTGAGATAAGCCTGGCTAACATGGTGAAATCCTGTCTCTACTAGAAATACAAAAATTAGCTGGCCATGGTGGCACCCGCCCGTAATCCCAGCCACTCAGGAGGCTGAGGCAGGAGAATCACTTGAACCGGGGAGACAGAGGTTGCAGTGAGTCGAGATCGTGCCACTGCACTCCAGCCTGGGAGACAGAGCAAGACTCCGAATCTCCAAAAAAATAAAAGAAATCCTATAAAACCTAAGTATATATTATTTCTAAATATATATGTCAGGCCACTCATCCAGGGGAATTCGATTATTCCTTTCACTTTAATTATATAAAGAGACACTTTGCTTCAGATAAGCTCTATATGAATAGGGATTTTTTTTTTGTTATTATATCCCCCACTATTTCCTGTAGCTGTAATGTCTAAAGGAGACTCTGACGTGTAGAAGTGGCATTACAAGTATTTGTTGGATGAGTTATAAGCTCTTCTATTGGCCTTGGTTCCTTATTTATTTTCATCCCTTTTATCTTCCCCATTAGCACTTATAGCTCTCTTGGTCCATGTTGATTTGCCTGGCTGTGAGCTCTCCTGTGTGAGTTTGATTTTGGGCTCTTCTTTCTTGTAAGTCATCTAACTAAATCCTCACCCATTGTCATGAATCTATTCAGCATCTGTTTTGCCTGACTCGTGTTCTACTCTGACTTCTGATACCTGTGAGACCTTTCTGTGTTCTGCTTCTTGTTTCCAGGTTCTGACTTCTTCCTGACAGCCCCAATCACCTATGAATACATATGCCACCATAAGAGAACAAGAATAAAGTCCATCCAAGAAAGACAGTGCAGCTGGACATCGTGACACATTTAGACGTACTGTGAATCAAAAGTTTTCTAAACAGCACACAGTCTGGAAGCACCAATGGGGCATATTTTTAATCAATGGGTCAAATGCCAGAAGTAAATCAGCACCAATGTGCAAATTAAGGAAGCTTGCCATAGAATAAGATAAAAATAAGAAAGCATATCCAGAAAAAAATACATTTCAACTCACACAAAAATTAGTGTTTACCTATCATGTACAAAATTGTCAGAAGAGCCAACATGAACAAAAAAGAGGCACAAGCTGAGCCTGGTGGCTCATGTCTGTAATTCTAGCACTTTCGAAGGTCAAGGTGGAAGGATAGCTTGAAACCAAGAGTTGGAAACAGCCTGGGCAACACAGTGAGACCCTGACTCTACAAAAAACAAACAAATAAATAGCCAGAAGCAGTGGCTGTCACCTCTAGTCTCAGCTACTCAAGAGGCTGAGGTAGGAGGATTGCTTGAACCTAGGAGTTTGAGGTTACAGTGAGCTATTAACATGCCACTGCTCTTCAGCCTGAGTGATAGAGTGAGACTGCCTCTTTAAAAAATGTTTAAAAAGGCACTGATATTGAGATAACTGAATGACTTAGGTTTGAAAGTGTTGCTTAGGTTTGAAAATGTCTTAGACGCTTGCTCCCTTCTGGAACAGGAACACTCTCTTATCATGTATCTTTTTGGCCTTGGTCTATGGCTACAGCACCTTGACTCAATTAGAGAAACGTGATAGGTACGCTTTTTTGTTATTTTAATTTCTCAAATCTTTCGACTTTGGTCAAAGGATACATAATCACGGTTAGATAGAAGAAATAAATTCCGATAGACCTTTTTGCAGCAAGGTGACTATAGTTAATGAGGATATATTATATTCTTGAAAAATGTAAGGAGAATGGATATTATGTTGCTCTTACCGCACAAACAAAAAATGATAGCTATGAAAAGTAAAGCAAAGCATTAGAAAATTAGCGAGATTGAACTCTCCCACAATATATATGTACTCCAAAACATCATATTGTTGATGAAAAAATATAATGTTATCTGTCAATTTAAAATTAAATAAAGAAAGGAAATTCACACATCAGAAATGCAGAGAGGTGCACTTTATTCCCCAAAGCACCCACAAAGACTCAGTGTTAGATATTGCCAATTGCCATCACTGATACAGTCAGTACTCTGGACAGCTTCTATGGGAAGGACGTGCTGGCAGGGTGAGACCGAGCCTTGAAAGCTTTTCTTTTCTTCTATAATTCAGGCAAACTACATGGTGAAACATAATTAAGGTTCAGCCTCATTTCCGTTCCCTTACAGAACCAAGCTGCAATGAGAGACACAGAAACAAGAATAGAAAGGATGATTGGTACCCTTAGGTGGCATGAATATAAAGAATTAATTTCCCTACAGCCTTCTTATGATTGAACATGCTGTGCTGAATGTGGTGAGTCCACGAACAAATGCCAGTCATTCCATGACTGCCCTAGCTTTTCAGTGTATTTAAAATAGAGTGACTCCTATGCACATTAAGACATGTGTACAAGGATGTTTAGTGTTTCATTTGTTTCAGTAGCTAAGGGCCACAAACAACCTAAATATATATCAAAAAATAAGAGATGGGGTAAATAAATAGTACATAAATAAAACTCTGCAATATTAAAAACAATTTAACATATTTAAGTGTGATATGGGGGAAAAGGAAAGCATAGAACAGTCTGCAAAATATGTAAACATTTTTGTGTTTTTAGCATGTGTGCATATGCAATACATGCTTATGTATATATAATTATCTTACAAAGAAACCAGTAATAACTTTAACCTGTGGAACAGAGGAAATGCACTGTATAACCTTTCCTACCATTGGTAATTTTTAAATGTGCTTATATTCAGAAAAATACTTCCTATGCCCCACCCTCCCACATCTAGACACTAAAATCTAAATTTTCTCTCAAAACAAAGGAGAGAAGGAAGGAGTTACAGACCATAAATCACACTTTCATTTTAGAATGTCTAAGGTATATTTCCTTTACAATTATTCCAATTTATAATCCATGTGATACTTTTCTCAGCCTGACATCTAGGTTTATAAAGGATTCATAAAAATTGAATAAAAAAATTGAGTATATCTGCATATATCCATTTTCCTTAGGACAGAGTTTATAGCTTCCATTACAGTCACAAAAAAAAATCTAAGAACTAAAAAGTGTTAAGAAATACTGTTCAGTTTAGTCTGACTTTATAAACAGCTTTTACTAAATTTTGTGAATTCTTTAGATTACATATGATATTATTTGATAAAGGCCATGTGACATGGCTTGCTTTGCAGGGCAATAAATAGGCATCATTTTTAGTGAATACTATGGTAGGTAATCTGATCTTAGTTGGGTGATGTAATTTATAGCAATGACACATTACTCTGTGCTTTTCAAATGAGAAAATGTAGACTTCTATGCTACTTTCCAGATGGCTAGAGATTCCTCGAGGCACAGAAAAAATAGAGCACACCTTTTGGGAGTGCTCATTTTACACAGGAATTGTAAAATTTTATTTTATAGTAGAACAAAGTTAGATTGATTATGCAATATTTAAACTTATTTTTGAGACAACATTTGAGATTCTAAAAATTGTGTGCTCCAGGGAGGGAAACAATTCTTGGTTATAGGTTTCATAGTCCTGGAATTTGCCTTTTCTCTCTGCAGTACTTCAGTAGAAATATTTGAAAATACCTGCCTTATATTAATACTTTACACATTGCAATGCATTTACACGTTTTTATTCCTTTCTTCATTCAACATTTGAAGGATCAGTAGGTATTAAAAACAAACAAACATACATATTTCTTGCCCTTTTGGTGCTTATAATCTAATTCAGATGCATCATTTCCTTATAACACCGACAGGTATGTAGGTGTAATTCTCTGGTTAAATAGCTTACTTCACCTGAACATTAATGACAAGCAATCAAAAGACAAAACCAGGTCAATTTTGACTGTTTGTAGCCTAATAAGGCCTGCTATTATTTGCATATACTAAAATTTATTACTTTCTATTGTTTGCCTTTTTGGTTGTTCATTCTTCTTCCCTCAAATAAAAATGACATCAAAAAGTAGAAATAGGCTTGCAGGCTGGCATATAAGAAGCTTAAAGTTCTATCCTTACACGTAAAAAGCTGACCAAAGTGAAAAATCAACTCTTCTTAGACTCATTAGAGAAATGAGACCACAGGACAAACCATTACCCCCAAATTAGAGACACAGGCAGGTGAATATGGAGAATCACAACTTACTAAGTAGAAATCTATGAGCAGAAATCTCTATGGGAACCAGCACTGGGCCAGGAAAACCTGAACTATAATTGATGAATAGCTGGAAGCTTAGCATGGACATCTCTAAAACCTAAAAACTTCATGGAGAACAAAGTCATAGGGACACTCCACAATATTGTGAGGTTTACCTCCAGAAGTTCAACCTGATTCTCACAGTGAATATCAGCAAAAAATTCTCCAGTGTTTCAGGCAAGAGGAGGAGGAAAGTAACCAGTTTGAAATATATGACAGTTTTCTGTTAACAAAGCCTGCCCTCAAGAAAAACTATTTTACCAGAGCCCAGAGAAAAGAAGAACCTAGGAGAATGAATAAGTGAAGGTAAAATAAAAACTTTTATTTTTATTATTCTTTGTTGATCTAACAGCTTACAGTTTGTTCAAATAACAACAGCAACAATCTATTTCAGTTTACATATATTTTAAATATATATTCATATTCTTATATGTAAATGAAATTAATGACAGCAATGACACAAGGCATGGGAAGAAAGAATGAGAACCATTTTATTATGATAAAGTACTTGTACTACTGATGAAACAGGATAGTTATATTCAAGAGTGGACTTGAATTGGTTGTAAATGTATCAGGTGGGTGCAAAAGTAATTGTGGTTTTTGCCATTAAAAGTAATGGCAAAAATCGCAATTTTGTTCGCAGTGACATAATACATTGAAAACTCTAGGGCAAGCACTAAAGTGGTTTATTAAAAGTATAATTGATATGCTAAGAAAAGAGAGAATATGGAAACATATCAATGTTTAAATAAAATCACAAAAGACAAAAAATATGAAGACAAAAATAGGAAAAATGAATGAGTGGCCAATAGAAAACAGTAAAAAATATGGTCAATATTAATCCAACTATATCAATAAGTATCTTAAACATCAATAGTCTAAATACACAAATTAAAAACAAAGATTATCAAAAAAGATTACTTGATTATATATTATTCACAAGAATACAAAGACACATATAGAATAAAATAAAGGGATAGAGAAAGGTGCACCATGCCAACATGAGTGAAAAGAAAGCAGGAGTAGCTGTATTAATTTCAGGCAAGGAAAGTTATCAGGGAAAAAGAAGAGTATTACATAATGACAAAGGGTCAATTATTCAAGGAGACATAGCATTCCTTATGTGGCTGTGCCTAACAAAAAAGCATCAAAACATGTGAAGCTAAAAGGAAACATTATCACAAGAAGTGATCAATGGATCCATTATTATGTTGGGTAGATAGATAATTCAGACAGAAAATTTGTAAGGATACAGTTGAAATTAACAGCACCATCAGTCCACTGAATATAGTTGATATCGATAGACTGCTTCAGATTACACAGTCTTCTCAAGTTCATCTTGAACATTCATCAAGATAGCTCACATTCTAGGCCATAACGTGTACACTTTATCAAATTTAAAATAATATAAATCATACAGCATCTTTTAGATAACAATTAAATTAAACTAGATATCAATAACATAAAGACAGATGGAAAATTCCACAATACTTGGAGATTAAAAAACAAGGTTTTAAATAAGACACAGATCAAAGAAAGAATCTCAAGAAAAATTTAAAAATATTTTGAACTAAATGAAAATAAAAATACAACTGATCACAACTTGTGGGATATAGTGAATGTAGTGCTTACAAAAAAATATATCATTGACTACATATATTAGAAAATAAAAAATATAAAATCAATAAGATTCTACCTAAAGAAACTAGAAAAAGAGGAGAAAATTAAAGCCAAAGAAATCGGAAGCAAAAATATAATAAAAAATTAAAGCAGAAATCAACAACATTGAAAACAGCAATTCATAGAGAAAATCAACAAAACTAAAAGCTGGTTATTTGAAAAGACTAATTAAATTAATAAGTCTTTAGCCAGACTAAGAAAAAATTAAACAAAATTACTAATAATCTCAAGTGAAAGAGGGAATACCACAGGTCCCATGGAAATTAAAAGGATAATAAAGGAATATTACAAGTAACCCTATATTCACCAATTAGATAATTTAGATGAAATAGACCAAATTACTTGAAAGACACAATCTGCCAAAAATCACAGATGAAGAAATAAGCAATTTGAATAGGACTATATCTATTAAGAAATTTGATCAATAATTCATAACCTTCCAAAAAAAAGAAAAGCATTAAGCCCAGATAGGTTCACTGAGGAATTCTACCCAGAAGACAGAAGTTGAGGGAATACTTCCTAATTTATTATTTAGTATTATCCTAATACTAAAACCATACAAAGTCACTGCAAGAAAGGAAAACCACAGACGTACAACTCTCACAAACAAAAATGCAAACATCATTATAAAAATTAGCAAATTGAATCCAATAATGTACAAAAAAATTATACACAATAACCAAGTGAGATTTATTCCAAATGTATAAGCCTGGTTCAACATTTGAAAATTGAGTAAGGCAATCCACCCCATCAAGACGCCAAAAAAGAAAAATCACATGATTATAGCAATAGATGAAGAAAAAGCATTTGTCAAAATTCAACAGCTATTTATGACAAAAACTCTTCAGCAAACTAGGAATAGAGGGAAACTTCCTCAGCTCGATAAAGAACATCTACCGAAAAGAAAAAAACTACAGCTAACACAATTCTCAGTGATGAGAAACTGAAGATTCTTTGCTAAGATCAGAAACATGGCAAGAATGTACCCTCCCACTATTGTTTTTCAGCATTGTGCTGAAAGTTCTGTATAATGCAATAAGAAAAGAAAAGGAAATAAAATGTATAAAAATTGAGAAGGAATAAAACATTTTGTTTATAGATGACATGATTATAAAGAAAATCTGAAATAATTACAAACTTCTGGAACTAATAAGTGAATAGAACAATATTTCAAGACATAAGATTAATATATAAAAGGTAATTATTTTCCTATATACAAGCAATGAACAAATAGAATTTGAAACTTAAAGCTCATTATTATTTGCATTAGCACCCTCAAAAATACTTAAATATAAATCTTCAAAAAGTACAAGACCTATATGAGGATATTTACAAAATTCTAATTAAAGATATCAAATAAGACCTAAGTAAATGAATGGATATTTCATGTTATGGATAGAATAATTCCCTAGTGCCAAGATTTCAGTACTTTCCAGCTTGATCTATATATTAAATGCAATGCCAATCAAAGTCTCAGCAAGTTATTTTGTGGTTATTGTTAAGCTGATTCTAACATGTATATGAACAGGCAATAGACCTGGAATAGCCAACTCAATACGGAAGAAAAAGAACAAAGTCAGAGTACTGACACTCCCTGACTTTAAGAGTTGTTATAAAGCTACAGTAATGATGGGAGTGTGATATTGGCAAAAAGAAAAAACAAGCAGATCAACGGAACAGAGTAAAGAGACCAGAAATAGACTAATACAAATATAATCAAGTGATCTTTGACAAAGGCATGATACAACGGAGGAAATATAATTATTTCAACAAATGGTACCAGAACTACTGGACACACATTTGCAAAACAAAGAATCTAGATGCATACTTTGTACGCTTGACAAAAATTAACTCAAAATGGATCAGAGACCTAAATGTAAGATACAAACATAAAACTCTTGAAGGATAACAGGAGAAAGCTAGATGACCATGGTTTTGGTGATGACTTTTTAAATATAACAGCAAAGCTATATATAATCACTGAAAGAAATTATTGACAAGTCAGACTTCATTAAAATTAAAATTTTCTGCTTTGTGCAAGAAATTGACAAGCAAAAAAGAGAAGTCACAGCCTTTTGGAGAAAATATTTTCAAAAGACCTATCTCATAAAGGACTGTTATCCAAAATATGCAAATAACTTTTAATACCTAAGAGGAAGACAATGAAGTACCTAATTAAAAAATAGAAAAATGATCTGGAAACCTCACCGAAGAAGAAGACATATAGATACAAAATAAGCATATGAAAAGATGTACAACATCATATGTCATTAAGGAACTGCACATTGAAATAGGGATAGCATTACATACCTATTAGAATGGCCCAAATCCAAAATACTGATATCACCAAATGCTGATAAGAACGTGGCACCACAGGAAATCTAACTCATTGCCATTGGGAATGCAGAATGGTACAAACACTTTGAAAGACAATTTGGCAGTTTCTTACAAAACTAGACTCTTACTATATGATCCAGAAACCTTGTTCCTTGATATTTAACCAAATAAACTGAAACCTTTACAGATATTTATCTGTAAATAGTAGTTTTATTCATAATTGACAAACCTTGGAAACAACCAAGTTGTCCATCAGTAGATGAGGGCATACACTGTGACGCATCCTGAAAATGAAGTACTGTTTAATGCTAAAAAGAAATCTGCTATCAGGCCATTAAAATACATGGAAGAGACTTAAATAAACATTTCTAAAGGAACAACGCCAATCTGTAAAAGCTATACATTGCATGAGCATAGCTATATAACATCCTAGAAAAGGCAAAACTATGAAGATGTAAAAAGATTTATAGTTGCCAGGGGCTTAGTGGGGAGAGAGGGATGAATACACAGAGCACAGAGGATTTTTATGACAGCTAATCCAGTATGTGTGATACTAAAATGATGGGTACATGTCATTATATTTTTGTCAAAACCTATAGAATATACATCCTATATATTATATAGGATGAGTTCACTATTAGTGAACTCTAATGTCAACTATTTACTGGGGGTTATAATGAAGTGTCAGTGTAGGTTCATAGATTATACCAAAGTACTACTCTGGTGTGGGATGCTGATGGTGAGAGAGATTGCGCTTATTGGGAATATGGAGAATACGGGAACTCTGTACTCCTCCCTGAATTTTGTGGAGAATCTAACGTTTCTCTAAAAATAAGTTAATTTTTTTTTAAAAATATGAAAATTGTTCTCATTAAAGACTCCAATCCATTTTTGCATGAGTGTGTTTTTTAATTGATAAAAACCTTCATCCTTTCAATCAAAGGGTTTCTGGTGGAACAAAAGCATTTGGTTAACCCCATAGAACTTGGTGGAAAATATATCTATTGATACAAAGTTTTTACTGCTTGCCATAAACAGAGAATCTAGCTAATTGTATGCAAATAAGCCTCACTATCAAATACCTAAATAACTCAGCCTTGTCTTCATTAAGCTACAAGATATAGCACATTTCTCAAGGAATTAGACAAGGAGTATTAATCAACGATGCTTGTAAATTCTAATGAGTTTATTGATTGTTGGCCTTAATGCTATCAGCAGCAGCAGCAAACCAAATAAGAGTTATTTGAGTAAGCAAATGTTAATCGTCAAAATTTAGAATAAAGTTTATTGTTCATTTTTTAGATATTCTGCTCAAAGCCTTTCTTTATGCAAACTTTCTTTGTAGAAAGAGAGCCTATATGTAATGCTGTCTGTCTCTCATTGTCTGCTACGTACAGAGTCATGAGCAATTTCTATTTTGCAGTGATCTGGAGAGCATCTGTGGCTGGGAAAGCTGAAAGTTACTCTTTAAAGTAAGGGCAGATATAAAGGGCAGACAACAAATAAAAAGGCAAAAGACTGAAAAGCAAAACTAATTTTTTTTAATAGTGGCTGACCTTGAAGCTGGTTTCTCCCTTTATTCCCAAATTCTCAGATTTCAATAGTTTCTTTTCACTTCCCCTTGGCTGAAGTGACTACCGAATATATACAGTTGTTAATTGGTCCTAATGTTACCTAAGTGCTTTCCACTCCATCAGTCCCCCTGAAACATGACAGCTTTCTGTACAATAGTTGCTTGGTTACTCTTCTGTAATAAAACACCCTGTTCTCTACTGGCTGATAATTTGATTGAAAGTTTTAAGGTGTAATTTAGCCCTTGTTATTTTCCATTTTAAACCTCTCCAATAGGGCATTTATCTTGTTCCTTGATACCATTGATTTATTTCAATTAAGATTCTCCATGTTCAAGCATCACAATTAGCTACTGTCATTATTGATTCCCATCCCCAGGGATTTGTTCATGGTCTCAAAGTTGACCATTGACAGTTTAGCACTAGTACATTGGGGCTAAATGAAAAGTAAAGGTAGCAGGACTCTTCTAGCACAGAACTTTCTTACAATAGCAATAATAATAAGTCCAGGTACAGTACTTATTATGTAGTAATGTTATATAAATTTTAAAATTTTATATATTTTAATATTTACTCTTTTAATTCTCACAATAATCCCATAAAGTGGTGCTTTTATTATCCTCATATTACAGATTAAGAAACTGTGAAGCATAAACATTAATAGCCCAATTCGATAGTAAGTGATAGAGTCAGGATCTAAACCAACGCAATCTGGCTTTAGAGTCTATGTCCTTCACCAGTACAATCTACAGTCCAAATAACTGATATTATTGAATGAGTGATAATACTTTAATAATAGCTGCCTATTCTGATAAAAATCTTCCGTCATAGGTATTTCTTGGCTCTATAATTCTGAGATTCTCAATTTGTTCCAAGCTTTGAAATTGAACTGATTGATAATAATCATAGCTCTAGCTAATAAGTAAATCAGAACCAGAACGTGGGTTCCTTTGTTCTTTATTTTTTTTCTGTTACTCTTACTAGGGATGTAGAGGTTGAACCACTCTAATAAATCACCATTTCTGTTTCCCACAATAGTAACTTTCTTATGGTTCAAATCAATGTGGGAGAATGAGAGTAGCTCATTCTTCCTATACTGAGATTACATTCTCTGGATAAAATTGATAGATGTAGGAGGCAGAGAAATTCTAAGGAGACAGGGATGAATCCTCAGTGAAACTCCACCTTCAAGCCAAAGTAGCCAGAAATATGGATCCCAAGGTGAGAACTTCTATTCCTGTTTGCCCACTCTCTCCCAATTGTATTTTACTAAATAATGTCTTTTTATCAATCAAATGTTGCTTTTTTCAAAACTACCTACAACCCTGTCCCCATCCTGTGCCTATAAAGACCCTACACTCAATTGGTAGAGAGGAGAGAGATTGCTGGACTTTGGGGAGGGGAGACAGCTTGACCTCAGAGAAGAGATGGCCTGACTTCGGGGAGAAGATGACCTGACTTCAGGGAAGACTACCTCCCCTTCCTGTCCCCTCTCCAACTCCCCACTCCATTGAGAGACATTTCTACCACTCAATAAAATTCTCTGCCTTCACCATCCTTCAAATGTCTGTGCAACCTCATTATTCTTGGATGATGGACAAGAGCTTGAGACCCAAAAGGCAGTCACACTGGCCTTTTGCACTCACTGGCAGAAGGCAACCCACATTCGACAAGGTAAGGGGCCAACTGAGCTTTTAACACACCTCTGTCTATGGATGGCAGAGCTAAGAGAGCACTGTAAAATTTCCTTTGTGGTTTCAGGGTCACAGGCACCCTCACCTGGGTGCCACAGTGGACACCACATGGAACTTGCTCCCCTCAGCACCCAGAGCAGCCAGCCAGATCCCACACTCACTCACTCATGCCTGGCCATGCTGTGGGCCTCGCATGAAGCTTGCTCCTGCAGGCACCCAGAGCAGCTGGCTGTGACCCAGACTTGCATGCCTACACGCTGCCTCATGCAAGAGATTGAGTGTGGTGATCCAAGTAAACACTCACACCTGTTGGGAGTTTGACCAAAGGGGCCAAGAAAATACCTGCATCATCTGGGGGCTTGCCTGGGATTCTCACCTCAGAAGACTGAGTAAATGCTGGTCTGACTCTTCACTTTGATTTCCAATACTTCTTGTCCTCAGACTTTCTTCTGAAGGCAGATGAACATTAAGCCTTTGAGTGGCCAGTTAAGGGCAAATGACACAGCTACAGAAGACAGGATGCAACCCTGCCAGTTCTCTGTTTCTTTTGAGTGAAAGCAAAGTTTTTCTTTTTCCCTTCATAGAGGTCTAGCCATAGTGTGGGACTGGAATACTAATGTCCTGGGGCAACTGAAGTCACCTGGCTTAGGCCACTCCTCAGTGCTGCTGGAAGGTCCCTAGACTTGGCTCCATCTCAAACCACCCATTAGGGCATCAGTCCAGACCCCCAGAATTTTTAATAGTATTTTTCATTCCTTCTTTCATGGTTTGAAATGACTTCTACTTCTTCTCTGATAACGTTAAGGATGTTACTACAAACTGTGAAATATTACTAGGTAGAATGAGCATTTGGCCACACCACCATAGGATATGCAATACAGAACAATGCAATTTCCATCTGTTCTTAGAGGCAAGGAGCGTACAATGATTAAGAGTCCTTCCCTTGTTGAAGGAACCCATTTGCATAGAGCACAATTTTTTTTTTCTCCAGGAACTTCTCCCCAACAAAAGGCTGGGTTTTTTTTTTTCTTTTCTCTGTTATGTCAGGAGTTAACATAGCCCTGCAAACACAAGGAGCTTTTCTATGCGAGAGGGTTTTCTTTCCTACCTTAGCACTCTGCTTATGACAGAGTAGCAAGGGAAGAGCGACCCCCGCGGCTGCTGGCAGCAAATTTGGTGATGACCATCTGGGACTTAATTTAAATGAATCTGTGCATCCCTGAGACATCTTTTTGTCCCAAAATCCATTTGAAGCTTTGGGATGAAGTCCTAGAAAGAAAAACTAGATCTGAAGGATACAGAGGTAGATGTCAATGGAAGCAAAGGGACACAGCATAGGTGGGCAGGACTAATTCCTGTTGATTAAGTTCCCATTTCATGGATAGAGGTTGTGTTAGTATCCATGGCATAAATGAGGTCTAGGGAACTCCTATCTTACTGACAGTAGGGAGGATAGATAGCATAGGTAAGTGAAAATAATCTACCTTCTAGGCTCCATGCCTAGAAGAAGATAGAGGTTGTGTTAGTATCCATGGCATAAATGAGGTCTAGGGAACTCCTATCTTACTGACAGTAGGGAGGATAGATAGCATAGGTAAGTGAAAATAATCTACCTTCTAGGCTCCATGCTTCATGGGTGCAGATCCCAGTGACACCTGTGGGTGACATCTATCTAGGTTGCTGGGGCTCAGGGATAAAAAGATGGAAGCAAACAGGGGACACCCTTTTTTTTTCTCCCTCACACACCCCAGGTTTTCACTGAAAGAGAGAAAGAAATTCACATCTGTTATCCGAGCATTTTGGGAGGCCAAGGTGGCTGGATCACCCATGCAAGACCAGCCTGGCCAACATGGTGAAACCCCGTTTCTACCAAAAATAAAAAAAAAATAAAAAATAAATAAAAAATAGCCGAGTGTGGTGGTGAATGCCTGTAAATCCAGCTACAGGAGAATCACTTGAACCTGGGAGGTGGAGGTTGCAGTGAGCCAAGAACACGGCCATTGCACTCCAGCTTGGGCAACAAAAGCGAAACTCCGCCTAAGAAAAAAAAGAATTAAGAAAGAAAGGAACTAAGGGATGCCTATTTCCCTCTCTCTTTCAGATGGATAACTAGCCGTCTTCAGTCTACACTCCTGTCTAGTCCCTAAACAACTGGAACTGCTTTTGCCCTCAGACTCTGGAGAAAAAAATGTCTCATAGCCCTTTGCACAAAGGTCTGGCCAAAGTACAATTTACAGGAAGGACTTGCTTGGCCTCAGGAAGGAACCATTTAACACTATCCTGCAGCCGGATCTTTTATCTGAACATGAGGGCAGATGGTCCAAGGCCCCATATGTGCAGGCTTTCTTTACCTTGCAAGGTAATCCAGACTTTTCCAACATTGTAGGATTGATCCAAACCTCCTGTTAGCCAGCTCAGGAAAGGCTGCAAGGGACTATCTCAGGGAACTAAAGAAAGAAACCCCAGAGGCATCTCCAGTAGGGAAGCAACTCCTTCCAGCCCTGCTCCTCCAGGTCCACCCTGGAGGAGTTTCTCTCTCTAGCTTGCCCCTTCCTAGAAATCCTCACTCTAGACAGACCCCAGTCTCACTCCAGCCCCTGCAACAGATACCTAGTGAATATGGCCCCAGTAAGGTCCAGCTACCTACCCTCTTGCTACACGAGTTAAGGCAAATTAAGGGGGGATCTTGATAAATTTTCAGATGACCTTGACAGATCTATAGAGGCTTTCTAGAACTTAACCCAAGTATTTGAACTCTCCTGGAAAGATGTTAAGTTACTTTTGAATCAAACCCTGACTAACACTGAGAAGCAGGATACTCTGCAAGTGGCAGAAAGATTTGGGGATGAGCTTTGTATCTCATATAACATCAGGGAAGAAGATGAGCCTTATCCAGTTGAAAGAGAAGCAGTATCATTGAATGACCCTAAATGGGGTCCCAATGATGAAATTGGAGAATAAAAGAGGAAATACTTTCAGGGGTGCCTACTGGAGGTCTTAGGTAGGACTAGATCTAGGCCTCTCAACTACTCCAAACTATCTGTGATAGACGAAGAATTTGATGCAAATCCCACTGCCTTCCCGGAAAGGCTAAGAGGGGCCTTGATAAAACACAAGTCTCTATCTCCTGATTCAGTCAAAGGACAACTAATTTATTCCTCGGCCAGGCCCTGATATCAGGAGAACGCTGCAGAAACAGGTCACCGGACAAGGTAGTGCTTTACAGAACCTCCTGAAAGTGACCACCTAGGTCTTTTACAATAGAGATAGGGAGGAGGTCCATGAGAGAGAGGAGACACAAGAAAAAGGCAGAGGCTTTAGTGCCCTCCTCTTAGGCCCACAAGCTACAGAATCCCTGGGATGCACCTACCAACTGCTAGAAATGTGGCAAACCACGGCATTTTAGGAAAGACTGGCGTGACAGCAGGAGGGAGCCACCTTGACCCTGTCCAATCTGTAATGAGGACCACTGGAGTGTGGATTGTCCCTGAAGATGTAGGTCACCAGGTCCAGAGCCTGTTCCACAAGTGGTTCAGCAGGATCAACAAGTTCCAGGGCTTCTCTTCCTGGATCCAATGGTCCAGACCACCAGGAGCCCCCAGGTGATTCTGGTAATTGAAGGGAGGAAAGTGGACCTCCTCCTGGACACCAGAGTGGACCTTTCAGTTCTCCTCTCCAACCGGGCCCCCCCACCTCCTCTCTTAGAACAACCATGAGGCATGTCTCAAGAAAGCTGTTAACCTGATATTTTTCCCAACCTCTTAGTTAAAGTTGGGGAAACCTCTTTTTCACCCATGCCTTTCTAATCATGCCTGGGACCCCATCTCCTCTGTTGAGCAGGGGCATTCTGGCCCATATGGTGACCACACCCTGAAGGCCCCAGGACAAACTATTTGTCTCCTCCTAGTGGAGACTGATATTAACCCAGAAGTTTGGGCAATTCAAGGTAAAATTGATCAAGCTGTAACCACCATACTGGTCCAGATTCACCTTAAGGATCCCACTTCCTTTCCACCAGAGACAATATCCCCTGAAACCAGAAGTTAGGAAAGGACTAGAAGCCATCATTGATAACTTAAAGATGCAGGGCCTCCTCACACCCTGCAATTGACCTTGTAATACCCTGATATTGTGGGTACAAAAACCCAACAGGGAATGGAGACTGGTCCAGAACCTCCACCTTGTTAATGAGGCTGTGGTTCCATTTCATCCCGTGGTTCCCAATCCATATCCCCAGCTAACTCAAATATCTGAGGGAACTAAATGGTTCACAGTCCTGACATAAAGGATGCCTTTTTCTGCATACCATTACATCCTGACTCCCAGTATTTCCATTTGAGGATCCCCCAAAGCGGACCACCCAGCTAACCTGGACAGTTTTACCTCAGGGATTCTGAGCCCCCACCTGTTTGGGCAAGCATTGTCCAAAGACTTCTCTGAGTTCCTTTATTCTCAGGTTAAAGTTTTACAATATGTAGATGACATTCTCCTCTGTGCCCCAACTGAGGAAATATCTCAGGAGGTCACTAAGGCTCTTCTTAATTTTCTAGCCAACAGAGGACATAAGGTTTCAAAATCTAAAGTTCAACTCTGTCTGACTTCAGTGAAGTACCTAGGTCTAGTCTTGTCAGAGGGGATCAGGGCATTGGGTGAAGAAAGGATTAAGCCCATTTCCTCCTTTCCACCCCCACCTCCCCAAACCCTTAGGCAACTGAGGGGATTCTTGAGCACTATAGGATTCTGCAGACTATGGATACCTTGGTACAGTGAAATGGCTCATCCCTTATATCACCTAATAAAGGACAGTCAGGCATCTACAATTCATTCCCGAACTTGGGAAGCAGAGGCTAAAAGGACCTTGACCAATTAAAACAAGCCTTGCTTGAGGCACCATTCTTTAGTCTTTCTATAGGGAAGACATCTAATATTTATTCACTTTAAGAAAGCGAATGATCCTGGGAGTTCTAATCCAGGCCTGAAGTCCAGCCCAGCAACCTGTCAGCTATCTAAGTAAGAAGCTTGATTTAGTAGCCAAAGAATGGCTGGCCTGCCTCCAGGCAGTTGTAGTGGTAGCCTTGCTGGTATCACAGGCTACTAAGTTAATCATGGAGAATAGAACTTAAGTGTTTATACCCCACATAATGTGCCAGGACTGGGATCTTCTAAGGGGAGTCTCTGGGTAATGGATAACTGTTTCCTCAGATATCAAGCTCTACTAATAGAGGGATCTGCAGTCCAATTAAGAGCATGCCCGTCCCTAAATCCAGCCAACTTCTTCCCATGGTAAGCTGGGGAGCTTGAACATAACTGCAAACAGATAACAGTACAAACCTAAGCAGGCAGAGAGGACCACAAGGAAACCCCCTTAGAGAATCCAGACTTACTGATGGAAGTTCTTCTGTAGAACAAGGGGTCCATAAAGCAGGGTATGCAATAGTTAGACTGGATGATATTATTGAGAGCATGTCTGTTTCCTTAAACACAAGTGCTCAATTAGCCAAGCTAATTGCCCAAACAAGAGTGATCACATTAAGCAAAGGGAAAGAAGTTAGCATTTATGCTGATTCTAAGTATGCTTTCCTAGTCCTCCATGCCCATGCCACTGTCTGGAAAGAGAGGAACTTCCTCCCCACTAAATACCCATTAAAGACCATCAATTCCCATTAAAGATCATCAGGAAATTAATAGACTATTATCCTTGGTTTTCCTCCCACAGGAAGTGGCAGTAATACATTGTAAAAGCCACCAAAAGGAGGCCGATGAAATAGTCAAGGGAAATCGGTTGGCAGACCAAGCAGCTAAATCAGCAGTGAGAGAGCCCCTGATTTCTAATCTACCTGAAGCCCCTCTAATCTGAGAGGGCTGCATGAAAGAAGTAAAACCTCAATATTCTCTTTCAGAAATAGAATGGGTCACCTCTTGTGGATATATCATTCAGCCCTCAGGATGGCCACAGTTGGAGGATGGCAAGCTTCATCTACCAGCTGCCAGTCAATGGGAATTTCTTAAAATCCTTCACCAGGACCTCTACTTTGGTAAGGATACAATTTACCAATTGGTCTATAGATTGTTCTCAGGTGAAAATCTGCTACAAACAGATCATTAAAGCTTGCAAGATTTGCCTTAAAAATAATCCCCTTATCTTCCATACTGAATCCAAATGACAAAGTGCTACCTGGGAGAAGAATGGCAAATGAGTCTCACCCATATGCCAAAGACAAGGGGCATCCAGTACCACCTAGTATGGGTAGATACCTTCACTAACTGGGTGGAAGTGTTTCTTTCCATGTTGGACAGAGAAAGTCTCTGAGGTGATAAAAATATTAACTAATGTGATAATTCCTCACTTTGGATTCCCTAAGTAGCTCCAGGGCAATAGTAGCTCCTCATTCAAGTGGCTGTGACCCAGAAAGTCTCAAAGACACTAGGCAAACAATACTTTCTTCATTAAGCTTGAAGACCACAATCCTCAGGAAAAGTAGAAAAGACAAATGATATTATCAAAAGGCACCTCAAAAAATTGTCTCAGGAGAGTCATCTTTCCTGTACTACCCTTCTTCCCATAACCCTAATACATTTTAGAAACATCCCTTCAAAGTTAGATTTAAGTCCCTTTGAAATGATGTATGAATGGCCTTTTGTCACCAATGATTTCTTGCTAGACCAAGAAATCTCTAATTCAATAAATATATAACTTCTTTGACCCATTTCTAATAGGCACTGAAACAAATGTCAGAGGCCCAATCTCATGAACTAGGGCCACTTTTATTTAACCCAGGGGACTAATGCTGATAAAGCACTTACTTCCCTTTCTCCCTCTACAGGCCCAGATTTGGGAGGGACCTTACACTGTACTAACTTCTTTCTACTCCTATGGCAGTAAAGGCCACTGGAATAGATTCTTGGATTCATTATACTCGAGTAATGGTCTGAGAAGCTGAGAGAGTTACCTCAGTCCATCAAGAGGAGGACCCAACGTTTCCTTTGATTGATTCACTTTTATGTTCATTATTACTTCCATGTTCATCAAAGAAAACTTCATATAAATAATTAGATAATGTTAACATTCAATTATCATGGGTTTCCTTTATCTGAATAACTTGTCAGAAACAGTTTTGGCAAAGCAGAACTACTCATTGCCAATCTTCTTACAAAACATACTGCATGCTGCGTGTGAATGCCAGGATCTGTGTACCTGAGTGTGCTCATGCAGTTTGAACCTGGAGCACACCTGTCCAGAGAAAGTTTTGCCGCTGGAAGGCCTACTTTTTTGAATTATTTCTTTTTCACATAGTATACCCACTGGGTGACCAATTAATCATCTGGTTGTTTCATGTAATTCACTCAGAATTTCCAATACATGTAATGAAGCTCTGCACATACATACCTGTGTGCCATAACTCAACCAACTCTTATTATAGCTAGAGGATACAGCTTAATGTAGGCAGCGCTCATCTTCTCAACTTACAACCAGACGTTACTCTGATTTCCCTTGGTGACATATTTTACCACTCCTCCTCTACTGTCCTCAGGTAACACTTATCTGTTACCCTTATAACTTGTCTCTTGGGTTCCTGCAACACTTGTCTAAACTATTCTGAATACCCCATATCTTCAGTGCAGCCATCACATTGTTGCCATAGTAAGGTTCATGACACATTCTCTGTGTTATCCTTCTATTCCAAAAAGATTGGTAGCTAGTCTCCACTGCTAACCCATGAGAGTGTTCTGCCTGGTATTCAAGGCCATCTGTTCTCATTCACAACATACTTGCCACTTGTATTTCCCTTCCTCTCTTCATGTGGGGCAGACTTCTTACTGCTGCAACCCTGCTATGTCTATATTTTCTCACCTCTTGGTTTTTGCTTCAGCTCTTGCCCTAACCACCTAACATGATGCCCACTTGTCAGGGCTTTGGTCAAATGTCACTTGCTAGTACATCCATAAAGCTGTACCTGATCTCTTATTTCAGAATGACGACCTCTCACTCTGAAACCAGTGCATTCTATGTCTTTCCTAAGGCACTTTCCACATTTTTACATCCTCAAAATCTCTATACATTTTTTGCAATGGGAGACGGTGTCATTAATCTTTGAACCCCTGGCAAGGAAAAAGGAGTTTACACATGTTTAGCAACATTAAATAGTAGAATGAGTGGGTGATATTCACATCAATAAACTTTCTTTTACAAATTCCTATCCCATGGGTCTCTCTTTCTGAATCTCCCAAAGTTCTCATAACAGCTCCTATAGGACATGCGATTTTGCTGTGTCTCATATGTGGTGAAGAGAAACCCACAGTAACTGAATGTTAACATTAGAGATTGGGCCCAAAGCAATAAATATCTGTTTTTTAGCTTCTTCTTTAACATTGTTGACAATCATTTATTTTACATAGTCTCTCCCTACGGTTCTCTGAAACACCACACTGTCTCTGTCCTCTTAGCCTGTGTGCGTGCTGCTACTTATTTTCAGAATGTCTTTTCTCTACCTGACCCTCAGAATAAATTTCAAAATCCAGTTCCAACCTCTCCTCTACAAATTCTGAGAATTTACTTCATTGTTCTTTATGACTTTAATAATAAACTTCCACGTTTATTATCACTTCCATGTTCATTAATAGCCCTTCATTGTGGCTCTTATCACATATTATAAATCTATTATTTCATTGTCTTTGTTTCCCATCATGATTATTTAAATTAAGAGACAGGTTTCTCATATTTCTCTATCTCTAATGTCAACTCAGAAAAGTTTTTCTATAAATATGTATGTTAAACCCAATGAAAACTAGTTAGCACCAAAGTGAGAAACCAAATTCAAGGGGGGAAAAGACTGACCAGTCCCATTCTCAAAGCAAGTCTCTAAGCCAAGAAGACAGAAGGGCTGTAATTTGAGTAATACATTATATGTGTACTTGGACCAAACTGAACTGAACTTTATTATAACCAAATGTGTCCATAGGTTTGCAGAGGAAGTTTCTGCAATCTGCACAAAATATAGAAAGGATGATTCTATAGAACATCACTAACAGATACTGTGGGAGTGAAATTGCCTGATATATGTCATTAAACACATATCTTTCCAAAAACTCACAATATTAAGATACAATTATCAAACATGTTATGAAAAACTTACACATAATTTCTGAGAGCTATTAGCATGCTTAGTTTATAAATCACACAACGTAAGTCAATCTCAGGACACACTTGAGAGCAACTGTGGGCATCTTTCCACAGATGCAAACACAGAATACCTTTTTGTCTTTCCCAATTCACACTTTAACTTATTAAGGAGGGCTAATTACATCATTGCTCCTTGAAAGTCTATGCTATGAATAACTTATAAAATCATTTGGTAGAAGTGCTACAGAATAGATTTTATAAAAGGTATTTTTAAACCATAAGTTATTTTTTGTGCTTTTCAGCTCTGTGTAAAATGTTTGCAATAGCACTACAAACCTTTAGATCGTCTTCCGTTTACAATATAAGTGGTTGCTATTCAGAAGGTCAAAACTGCAGTGGCATTTGAGACTGCTTTGTACAAAGACCTTTTTGGATTTATAGGAGTGCTTTGCATTTATTTATTTATTGTTATGTTCCTTTCTCATGTCCTTTAAAAATATCTTTAGAATTAAAGTCACAAGGCTACTGGTAAGTACAGGCCTGAGAAGGAGTGATGACGGCTATATCTTGGTTTTTCAAAAGAGTGAATAACAAACTGCCTTAATATTCTCTTTATCAGGTAATCATCTATCAGAAATAATGTACAAAACTTAGGAATTGGAAGCTCAAATTTACAAATTATGTTCTTTTGGTAATAAGGCTCCAGATATGTTTATTAAAGTCCAAATGCTTAGATGTTTAATAAATAAATCCAGAATTCTTTACTTATTTGAACTGACTAATTTTTTTTGAATTTCATAAATTATACAGAAATAGATTAAAGGGTCAAAAACCTATAGATCAAAAATCAAGATTGTTCCACTTGTCTTTGGGAATAGATTATAGTTAACCAGTTAACCTCTTCTGGTTAGGAAGACAAAAATTGAGGGTCACATCAAGACTATGTACAGGTCCTAGTCATCCACCGTAATTAAGGTGAGAGTTGAGCAAATTGCCTAAATGTCCTGAGTCTATTAGAAATGAGGATAATATCAGTAGCTGACTCAGGGTAACCATAAAGACTATGATATAACCATGTAAAGGGTTTAGCAAAGTGCCCAGAGTAAAATAGGTTATCAACAGATGCCAACAACTGTTATCTTTCTGACACTAGGTCAATTTGGAGAAATTAGATGGAGCTGGTCAATTTGCCCAACTCCATCTAATTTCTCCCCAGAGTTGTGCCCTAGTTACATAACAGCCAATATTGAAAATGAATATTACATAACATATATTTTGTTGTAGCTGTTTATCAGTTGTGGGTAACTCAAAACTTGGAGTCTGATACAAGATTGAGAAATATCTGCTAGTTTATGAAGAAATGCTATTGTTGAGTATGCTGGTACATGATTATTTGGAGAAACATACAAACCCCTAAATTTCTAAACCAGTGTTGCAATACAGTGCTTTCTGTAAGTAACAAATTAGAAGACTGGCTGTCAGCATACTTGTAACCTGGAGAAATGTATGAAAAATCTGCCTGTTACTGGGGATGGGTAGCTCTGATTCAGAGCATGGGGGAACACTAAAAGTAAATATTACTGGTGAGGGACTGACTCCCTCTGCTGGGTACTAGTTGGTTCTTGCTTTACGGCTCTAGTGTTGAAGTGGTGAAGTTTCCTTGTGCTATGACTTTGTTATTAGCTTCTCTCTGTGTGGGATTGATATGGTTTGGCTCTGTGTCCCCACCAATTTCATATTGAATTGTAATTCCTAATGTTGGGGGAGGGACCTGGTAGGAGGTGATTGGCTTATGGGGGCAGACTTCCTCCTTGCTGTTCTTGTGATACAGTGTGAGTTTTCAGGAGGTTTGGTTAACAGTGTGTAGCACTTCCCCCTTCACTCTCTCTCTCTCTCTCTTCTGACACCATATAAGGATGTTCCTGCTTCCCGTTCACCATTCGAGCATGACTGTAAGTTTCCTGAGGCACCCGGTCATGCCTCCTGCATAGCCTGTGGAACTGAGTCAATTAAACCTCTTTCTTTCATAAATTGCCTAGTCTCAGGTAGTTCTTTATAGCATTGTGGGAAGGGACTAATACAGGGATGTAAAGTAAGTTATATCTGAAGAAAGATGTCACTCTTGTGTACACATGTCCCTCCACATGGAAGACAGAAACTTAGGGGCCTGCATGATTTCAGCCTGGTCTCTTCACCACTGGAAAACACTGAGTGGGTCCTGATGTGGGGAGACCTCATCACTCGGGTGGGAAATAAGATGTGTCATTCCATCATGGAGGTGACTGACAAGCTGAGAAAGCAGAAGCCTAGGACGATGTTGGAGACTTCGTAAACATTTGGTAGCAGAACTCTAACGTGTTCATAGGGTGATGAAGGGGAGGGGGATTTGGCTTAAGCCTCATCACAAAGATCGTCTTCGAATTTAGACTTCTGGTCTTATCTTCACAAAAGGTTATAGATACAGGCCATTAGAAACTTATAAATACAGCCATTAGAAACTTATAAAAAGTGCCAATTTCTAATGGAAATGTTAAGTGGAAAATCTAAAGTGCCAATATATGAAGTAGATTTTTCACAAAATTTCACAATATGTGCAACCATTTTTTATTTGATAAGGTAATGAGAAAGAAAAAGTGAAAGGTGTGTACTATGGTCCCTCTTGACTCTGAGAAACCTTGATTGTAGGATGAGCAGATGTTCTTTAGAAATTTGTTTCAGTTCTCTTTGTATTTTCTGTTAGTGTTTTTCTCAGTAGTTAATGAAATTCTTTTAAGATGCCAGTGTCAGTCGGGCACGGTGGCTTACGCTTGTAAAAAATCCCAGCACTTTGGGAGGGCGAGGCAGGTGGAACACAAGTTTCGGAGTTTCAGACCAGCCTGGCCAACGTGGTGAAACCACGTCTCCACTGAAAACACAAAAATTAGCTGAATGTGGTGGCAGGCACCTGTAATCCCAACTACTTGGGAGGCTGAGGCATGAGAATTGCTTGAGCCCAAGAGGAGAAGGTTGCAGTGAGCCGAGGTCATGTCACTACACTCCAGCCTAGGTGACAGATCAAGACTCCGTCTCGGGGGAAAAAAATGCCAGTGTCTCAGTTTTTCTAAAGAGAACTGGCTAAAAGATTTCCATTCAGACTTAGGCTGGGGAGGCAGGTATGGTGTTAGCAAGAGGAAGAGCTGAAGACCTAAGGCAGGTGAAAGGGTGAAAGTGAGTGTCAATCCTGGGGTCTCTCCTAATACTGCTTTTGCCTATTCAAATTTAGGAGACTTTGCATTTGAATTTTCAGAAGGAAAGCTGCTACTGTACAGCATCCTTCATCTTCTGAGGGCTCTGTTTGGACAAGATCAAATTCAGTCATTTCATTTGACAGAGATGGGACTGCTTCTAAGCTGTCACTGCTTCTGTGTAACCACAGGGAGCTCAAATCAGTATTACTTCCTGCTCTTTCTTTATCAATCCCCTCTCTCGATTCAAAGGCAATCAGTAAAAATGGCTATTTTCTGTTCCTTCTTTTAACCTGTAACAGAACCATGGTACTGGAAAAGACCAAATCTATATATTACATATGTAATTTGGTTCTTCCAAAGAAAGTTTGGAGTGAGCAGTGGAGTCCACTGCCAGTTCTATTGCAACAAGCTTTTCTTTCAGAGGACTGCTACCAGGTACACATTAATTGAAATCTGAAGGGTGGGAACTGGGCATCAGTCAACAGATGCAGTCTGACTTTGGGGAGGCATTTGTCACAGATAATACTGCTGGAAACAAAGCTTACATACTGATCCTGGAACAAGCTGAGCAAGGAGAAGCTCCCTATCTCCACGGATACACCAAGGACTGCTTTCTGCCTAAAGCACTTGGGCTCCTGCTGCTGCAGGATAAAGCAGATCAGATGCTAATGCTTCTTGTCTGTGTAGGATGACTCTGAACTTGTTTCCACGGAAGGAAGACAGCTTTCAGCTTGGAGAAATCCAGCTTTATCTTCTCAGCTACAGAGTGTCATTAAATGAGTGCCCTTGTTGAAGGTACAAAGGAGGAAGAGTGAGAAGAGAGGGTAGAAGGAGAGGCAAACTAATGAATAAAAACTGTGTTTTCAGACTCAGTGCACAGCACCTGCAAATGGTCAGATAAGGTTTTACAAGTAGGTAAAAGGTAGCTGCCCCCTGGAATAACTTCTTCAGAAGGGAAAGCATAAGGTATCTTACTAAACTTTATATCTCCAAACTATGAGAGTGCAAGTCAAAAGACCCTCAAGTATATATTTAAAAACAATTTAAACTAAACTCTTTAATGTTTGTTGAGGGACTGCAGGGATTACCCAAGTCAGTTGCCTTTAAAATCATTGTACTCAAAATATGTGCCATTAACTGAGCATCTCCATCAGAACCACCTGGACCCCAACTCAGCTCTACTAATCATAATTCCTGGGTTGAAGCCCATAAGCAACCCGCCAATGCCCAACCCACCCCAGCCCAACCCAATCCCACAGGCCCAGGTGAATAATAAACATGCTAATATTTGAGAGATGCATTGCCTAAAATTTCCAGAATGGATTTATCGCTGAAAAATCAATTTGGACTGTCCCACATCTGAAGCTTTCCTGTCACACCATGGATTTTCCCCCAGTTTTTTATCATCTGGTATTGCTGTTATAATTTCTGTATTTTAAAATTGCTTGTTTGCCAAAAAAAATACATGTTAAAAATGGCCAATTGACAGCAATAGACACTTCTCAAAAGGATATGTATGGATCTAACAAATACATGAAACAATGCTCAACACCACTAATCACTAGAGAGAGGCACGTCAAAACCACAGTGAGATACTATCTCACACCAGTCAGAATGGTTATTACAAAAAGCCAAAAAATAACAGACGTTGGCGAGGTTGTAGAGAAAAAGAAAGGCTTATACAATGTTGGTGTGAATGTAACTCAGTTCAGTCACTGTGAAAAGCAGTTTGAAGATTTCTCAAAGAATTTTAAAACGGAACTGCCATTCGACCCAGCAATACCTTTACTAAGTATATACTTAAAGGAAAATAATTTGTTATACCAAAATCACACAAGCACTTGTATGTACATCACATTGCTATTCACAAAAGCAAAGACACAGAATCAACCTAGATGCTCATTAGCATTGGACAATGTGGTACATATACATCATGGAATCCTATGTAACCATGTCAAAGAATGAACTAATGTCTTTTGCAGCAACATGGATGCAGCTGGAAGCCATTATCCTAAACAAATTAAAGCAGGAACAGAAAACCAAATACCACATACTCTTACTTACAAATGGAATCTTAACATTGAGTACACATGGATTCAAAGATGAAAGCAACAGACGCTGGGGACTAATAGAGGGTGTATTAGTCTGTTTACATGTTGCTGATAAAGACATACCCAAGACTGGGCAATTTACAAAAGAAAAAGATTTATTGTAGTTACAATTTCACATGGCTGGGGAAGCCTCACAATCATGGTAGAAGGCAAGGAGGAGCCAGTCACATCTTACATGGATGGACAGGCAAAAAGAGAGCTTGTGCAGAGAAACCCCCATTTTTAAAACCATTAGATCTCGTAAGACCCATTCACTATCACCAGAAGAGCAGGGAAAACCTGCCCCCATGACTCAATCATCTCCCACCAGGTTCCTAACATAACACATGGGAATTATGGGAGCTACAAGATGAGATTTGGGTAGAGATACAGAGGCAAACCATTTTAAGGGAAAAGATGGGAAACAAGAATTGGAAAGCTAACTATCAGGTATTATGCTCACTACCTGGGTGACGGGATCATTCGCACAACAATTATAAGCAATCATACACAACAATTTGTACACAATTTATTCATGTAACCTGCACACGTACCCCCTGAAACTAAAGTCAAGTGTATATATATTATTTGACTTCTAGTATGGCATATATAGACATATACATATTTATGTGTCTCTCTATATATATTCATACACATATATACGTCTCTCTCTATATATATTCATTGTTCTACATTTGATATCTAGATAGATGCACGTTATACCAGAAGTCAAATAATATGTATGTATTTGACTTTTAGTTTCAAGAGGTACAATATTTATGACAATATAAATACTTATATTTATAACTATATTGATTTATATATATAAAGCAATATAACAATAAATAAATACACAACTGCTTGTTTGGATATGGGTATTTTTCTTTCCTGAACTGCTTTCTGCCCTGTTATTACCATTGTGCTCTCCAGCTCTAAGACTAGTCTGTGAATTTCAGGTGTGTCCTTTTGGTGCCCAAGCCACACTCAGAGCTCTCAATAAGACTCTCTTTATAGCCTGCTCTGACTAATTACTATTATTTCTTTAAGTCTTAAAAGATTTTTTAGTATTAAAGAGTAACTCTACTCTCATTAGAAAGACATCCTTATTACTATTGAGCAATTTAGCAATATGAATTAAACAAGATTTTTAACCATACTTACCCAGTAAAGAAATAATGATATAGACTAAAATGGAATTATACATAAATATTAATCATGGGATTTTTCAACATATAATGGTAAAATTTGGAAGCAATGGAAACGTCTGTGAAATAAGTTTTACATGCTACATGAGTAAAGCTATTAATAATATGCAAATGTCCTGGCTGCATAATATGAATAAAAATATTTAAAACAGTATTAAGTTAGATCATTCAGTTTCATCTCAAGAGATTTTGTCCTCAAAGGGTACCCATGCTATTCAAAATTGAGACTAACTGGAAAAAAGAAAGAAAGAAAAACAATGAAATAAAATAAAACTGAGAATGAATTGGAGTGGAGAAAAAAAGAGATAAAGGGAATAAACAAAGAAATAAAATTATTAAAAGATAAAATAGGAAGAACATGATCACAAAGAGTGCACTAAGCAAGCGAACCCAGCCTCAGCCAGCTGTCTCTAAAGTGTTCTCCCCAGATTTAATTTATCTGGGACTCAGTGAAGTCTCCAGCACAATTACTGGCCAAGACAAGAGCTCTAAAATTGTGTGAATGTTGCCAAAGGCAGTGGAGTTTTGGAAAAGGAAACTTCCCAAACAAGGAAAGATGTAAGGAAAAACAGCGTTGTTTTGTTTTTTGTCAGATGAAAGGTACCTTTTCCCTGGCCCGACACCCTAGTATGATCTTACATGTGAGGGAAGCATTAGATAAGTAACAGTAGAAAATTCAAGAGGAATGAGAATGAATTTTAGGCCACAAACTGAGAGATGCAATGAATTAAAATTATTTTATTTATTTATTTATTTTTTTTTGAGACAGGGTCTCACTCTTGCTGACCAGGCTGGAGTGCAGTGATGCCATCTTGGCTTACTGCAACCTCTACCTCCTGGGTTCAAGTGATTCTCCTGCCTCAGCCTCCCAAGTAGCTGGGATGCAGGCACCCACCATCACGCCTGGCTAATTTTTGTATTTTTAGTAGAGATGGGATTTCATTTATTTTGCAACTAAATTTCTAGTTTAAGTCCCTCCTCTGCCAAGGTATTGGAATATTTGATCTATTTCAGTTTATCTGCACTTCACAGCTTTTTCTCCCTATGCTGACTCTGAATATCAAGGCATGAGAACTCATCATGCTGTTAGTTCAGCTTTTCATTGTTCAATCACTCTTTGTGCCCATCCACAAAGCCCCATTCTATTAACCACTGCTTTCTGTTAACTCTGTGTCATTTATGGCTACAAAGGAGTCTTCCTGATACTTCTGTGCCTTGCAGAGGCACCGGAAATATCTAATATCTGCAAGACAGCCTAAAGTCCCATTTTTCTAGACACATCACACACCCATTTCTCTTTTATGGAGCCTTATTACCTTTCCATAAACTTTTCCCTTCCCTGTATCCATGCATATGCCACGTGACCGACTGCTTTTCAATTCCTTGATGGCATTCTAACTTGTTTTATAGCCTATGCACATGTGCCCATCATGGTATAAGCAGAAACCTGAAGCATGCCAGCATACTCTTCTCTTACTGGATTGGAAACTTGAGACCATCATGAAACTGTGAATAAGCCTAAGCTCCCCTTTGGTTACCTTAACTCTTTAGTCCAAACCAGGGGTTGGTGGGGTTTGACTCCTCTTACTAGACTGCATAAGACTGAGGTTTTTATTTTATTTAATTATTATTATTATTATTTGAGACAGAGTCTTGCTCTGTTGCCAGGCTGGAGTGCAGTGGCACAATCTTGGCTCACTACAACCTCTGCCTCCTGGGCTCAAGTGATTCTCCTGCCTCAGCCTCCTGAGTTGCTGGAACTGCAGGAATGTGCCACCATGCCCAGCTAATTTTTGTATTTTTAGTAGAGACAGGGTTTCACCATGTTGGCCAGACTGGTCTCTGTCTACTGACCTCATGGTCCACCCACATCAGCCTCCCAAAGTGCTGGTATTACAGGTGTGAGCCACCGCACCCAGGCTATTTAATTCTTTACGTGATAAATTGTGCAGCATAGTTGTGTACCGAGTCACAAAGATTCAGTATGCATGGGAAAAATGATGATGTTAGAGAAACCAGACGTAACAGTGGTACATCCTAGAGAAAACAAGCCTCAATGGGACTTAGAGCCTGAGTGTAAGATTCAGTTAGTAACAGGGGCAGGGATGTCACAATAGCAGTGAGAAAGAATGCTGAGAGTGTGAGTCCGGTTGCATAAAGGTTTGTAGACTCAATGGTGGAAGAGAACTTTTCTTACTTCCATGAGTTTTTCACTGAGAATCAAGGTGGTCTGGGGAGAATGTGAAGTTTGAAAGAAGAACTAAAGTGAGTTCACTAGACAAATGTAAAAGGGTGTCTGGGCACATCTGTGTGGTCCTGGGTACTCACTTAAAATTTGCTGTTATAAATGTAAATGGAGTCTTAGTGGTAAGGCTGTGTGATTCCTCTAGACACTGGGAGCAGTGGGGGATGTGTAGGGAGGACGTTAGGTTTGGGTAGTGCTGGAGTTTTGTGAGATTGTCAGCAGGTGACGGGAGAGGTGGAAGGAATTAAATGTGCATTAAACAACTTACTACAATGATGGACCATGAACCCTAAGCTGGTTAGGAGTGAAAATGAGTACATAAGCCAGGAGAAAGTGAAAAAATTGTAGTATGAGTCGGCTGGAAGTTTAAATGGAGTTAAATTGTTGTCATGGATGCAATGGAGTAAATAAGCACAAAATATAAATAATGGTGATCAGAGAGATTTGTAATTGAGGCTTTGGGAAGATGGTACAGATATTACTGATAATAATGACTAAGCAATGAAGAGAGAATTGGTTAAGGTAAATTGGTAAAAATATGAGAGCCATTTACAATGAATCATCCCCATGACTGTTACTGTCCCCAAGAAAGATTACAAACTAAGGATAAAAGAAGTGACCACAGTGCTAAAATTGGAAGATTAGTAAACAATAACAATGAGAAGGGTGATATGGTTTGGCTGTGTCCCACCCAGTCTCATCTTGAATTGTAGCTCCCATAATTCCCACATGTCATGGGAGGGACCTGGTGGGAGGTAATTGAATCATAGGAAAGGGTCTTTCCCATGCTGTTCTCATGATAGTGAATATGTCTCATAAGATCTGATGGTTTTATAAAGGGGAGTTCCCCTCCACAAGCTCTCTTGCCTGCCACCATGTAAGACGTAACGTTGCTCCTCATTCGCCTTCAGCCGTGATTGTGAGGCCTCCCCAGTCATGTGGAACTGTCAGTCAATTAAATCTCTTTACTTTATAAATTACCCAGTCTCGGGTATGTTTTTATTAGCAGTGTGAGAACAGACTAATACAAAGGGGTAGCAAGTGGCCATGTATGACATCAAATACCAGGGGTTTTTGAGGGAGGAAAGACACTATCAAGAAATAATCTTACTTCTGTAACTTGTGGTATAAGAATTATGAGGATCAAAAAATAGCGATGACTTTACAGAGCCTCGAGGGAAGCAGTGAATTCAGCAGAGGCACAGTGTTCTATTCATGGCAGGGAGAAGAAATAATAACTGAAAAGGTTAAAGAGACAGATAATTTTTGTTAGAATTTTCTAGATTATAATTTGCTGGAACTTGCTAGATTATATGATTTTGAGGATTTTGAGAATTTTGGGGGACTAACGAAAAGTACGAATCCAATTAAGGTATGTACATATTCACATTGGGAGAAAATCCATCTAGGTGTAGAAACAAGGAATTTTAGACTTGCAATGGTGATTGACATAAGCAAGGATACAAGGAATGACTGGTTCTTTCCAAACCATTGAACAGAGAAAGACAAACAAATTATAAAAATACACTCTCCTTGAGATTGGTTGAAGTGGGGAATCACAGTCCTTATGACATTGATTAATCGTTTATCAAGAAGAAGAGCTAGGTAAACACATTGTTTCTTACTACATGCTATTTTATAGCCAAGAACATGAGAACTAGACTTTAGTTCTAAAGTGTCCACATGTTCTTCTTGGCTATTAAATAGCATGTACTGTAAATTCAGAATGCATTTATTGTTAATAGAGCTCCAAATGCTAGCCCTTCAGAAATGAATACATGGCCACTGTCTTTACAAAACTCTCTTAGGTTTTTGTCAGACCTCTCAGAGCCTTGATGATCGAGATCAGCAGTTCCTTCATTGGAAATGACTGAGCTTTACTCTTCCCCACTTGGAATGAGTCTAGTTTCTTGCAAAAGGAATCAACCTGGCAATAGCAGGGTGTTTCAGCAAAATGCCTCTGATGTACTTAGCGCAGTCTATGAAATTTAAAAAGGATCTAGGGATGTGGAAATCTTACATCTCCTTCCCCTCTCACCTAACACATTCATTTTCAAATGTCAATGTTAATACTCTTCCACCTGAACTTGCTAAAATGGTGCAGAAGGATTATAACCTTATCAATAAAGTCAGAATTTTAAAAATGCACTGCAAGATTTAATTTTCAGATCCCATGAATTTCTATTGATTTGCGAGTACACAGCCAGGAGTAATGAGAAAGTAATCTGCAATATGTATCAAGGATGCCTATTTCAGATGCCTTTGTGCTCCAAAGTTGTTATACTGCAGAAAAATAGGTTAACACTGCTGATGAGGAAAACTCATGAAAAATTTCCTAGGTATTATATTTTCCTAAAATCAGTTTTAAATGTGAGAATAAGAGATCATGGTAACCTACTAAACATGTGAACTTACATGCCTAAAAAAAAGGTAAGTAAAGCTGTGAAAAGAAAAAAAAAGAAGTATCAAATTCTAAATGACCTTACAAGAAAACTTACATGAGGGGAAAGGTTTTTACTGTAATTTTGTCTTAGAATTTGTCCTTTGGGCTTTAAAATTCCCAATTATGAGAATAAAATGAGAACTAAAAACAACTGTTAAAAATTTGCCCATATTTATGTCATCGAATATTTGCATGTGTGCCTAATTTTTCACGTTCAACTAGAACAAAAGTATATGAGTAAATAGAGAAATATATAAAAAAAAATAGGGAATTTATCCTGAACTTGCAGAAAGAACATTTATTAAATAGTACATACGGAAATCTAAATGTTGCTCATAAGATATCCTATAGTTCAACATTGGAGAAGGCCATGGGCCAGAAGGGAGGTTGCCTTAAATGAGTGAAGAGACATGATCAGAGAGGAGATGGTTTTGAGTGGAAGAACTTGGACAAAGCAGATTTAGTCAAATACAAACTTCAATACACAAGTATATATCATTATTTTTGCTCAAAGAACAAGTTTGCCTCAAATTATACATTGCAGTATGCCTGGATTTGACAAAATATAAACATTTTCTCATTGATTATGTTATTTTGGAAATGCATTTTTCATTTCCGTTTCCATATCACATTATGAGAGTCAAAATTTCTTTGCAATCTCTTTTTTAAAAACCACTAATGTCTGTGAGTTTTATTTTATACTCTTGATTTATTGAATCCTTTGACTTCCGGAATGCAAAAACACAAACATCTAATATCAATTTTGTATGTAGTTCTGGGTAACTATGGATTTACTAAATCACTCCTGGACTTATATACCAGGTTAAAAATTTCTATATCGCTATTCTGTAATGCATATTTTCTACCAAAAAAAAAAAAAACTAAAATATTCACAGTGAAATGGACAGCTTCATCTCTCTGGGAATTAACATGTTTGGTTTTGTGAAGAAAGATCCATATTAATTAATATATTTTCTTTCCCTCTAGCAGTTTTCAAATTTTTATGGAGAATATGGGACATAAATTGACAGAATAAGATGTAGAAACTTGCATATGTCCATCACCCAGCATCGACAATGAACTCACAGTGAATCATACTAAATCTATGAGCCATTCACTATTTTTCTCTATTATTTTGAAAAAAGATTATATACCATGTAATTTTCTTCATAAATATTTCAGTATGCATCTCTAAAAGACAAGGAATTTGCTAGACATAAGAACAATATCATTATCACACCAAAAATAATTTAAAAATCATTTTTAATACAATCAAATTTGTAGCTAGTGTTCAAATTTCCATTGTCTTACTGAGTTCTTGCTTATTTTTAACATTTATTTGATTAGGATTTAAATACTGCCTCCACAATGGGATTGCTCGATGTATATTTTAAGTCTCTTTTAATCTATATAATCTTTTCATTTTTTCCTCTGTTCCTCTCTTGCAATTTATTAGCCAAATAAACTGGGTAATTTGGTTTGTGGACTATTACAAAATCAATATTTTGTTGATTTCATCTCCATGGTAGACTTTAACATGCTTCTCTGTCCTCTGTACTTCCTATAAATTAGAAATTAGATATAGAAGTTTGATCTGATTTAGGTCAGATTTTCTTTTTCCAATACTATTTTATAAGTGATTTTTTTTTCATGAGGAGGCCAAAAATTTCTAGCTGTCTCTCTTTTTATAACATAGTCAACTTTTGTTGCTGAATGTCTAGACTCATTTCTTCAGTGGAAATTGAAAATGATTTAACTTAATCCCCCTTCCTCACTAAAGTCCCAGTAAACTTCGTAGGGCTGACAGAAAAAAAAAAAAAAAAATCTCCTGAAGTGCATAATTCTTTAATACCAGGCCTCCTCATTCCACTAAAAACCAAAAACAAACAAAAAAAACAAAAAAACTTCTTGAATTTTACATCTATTGGTCCATTCTTTAATTTTTTCTAACAGTCACTAAAATCCCCTCAGTGCTGGAGCCTGGTCAGACTTTGGCATATCCCAGGCAGGAGGGAATGGATGCTTTTCAGTGGCCAGTTAAGTTGCTTCTTCTATTGTTTTCCAAGCTGGTTGACTGATCACAGGGTCCTCTAGGATCAGGGTCATACCTGAGTGTATTATGAGTTACGCTGGCTTTGCTACTGATAGTCTCTATGCCCTTATCTTTGGCTTTCTTTTGTGTGGAATGAGAGGTGTAAAGAGTAGATGCTCATTAAATGTTAACCTCCAAATAAAGATTTTTTTTTTTGAGGAGGAGTCTCACTCTATTGCCCAGGCTGGAATGCAGTGGCATACCTGCTCACTGCAAACTCCGCCTCCCGGATTCAAACTATTCTCCCTCAGCCTCCTGAGTAGCTGGGACTACAGGTGTGCACCACCACGCCTGGACAATTTTTGTATTTTTAGTAGAGATGGGGTTTTACCATGTTGGCCAGGATGGTTTTGATCTCCTGACCTCATGATCCACCCACCTTTGCCTCCCAAAGTGTTGGGATTACAGGTGTGAGCCACCATGCCTGGCCTAAGACCTTTTGTAATTCAGACATTTCCACTTCTAAGATTCCCTAAATGGAACACAGAAAAGTACATTAGGGAGGAGCCAATGTTCATCTGCTTATTTACAACCACAATACACAATCTGCCTTATGCAATACCTACTACATGGTAGTAAATCTTACCCATTTAGGAATGAATGAATGAAACTTTTAGCCTGTCTTCCCCTTTTAAAAATATACTGCCAAGCAAAATAGATAATCCATGAGATTTTTGTTTCTATGTTATAATTAACCCCCCAAAAATTTCCTTCCCTAATGTCTTCTCCCACAGTTACCCCATGACCTGGACACATTAAACAATATGCAGTTCCCCGAGATTATCTGATGTTCTTAAATATCTATACCTTTGCAAATTCTATCACCCTTTGAAAACTTCTCCTAACCTACCTTTTTTCCTGCCCACCTAATTTTTAATAAATGCAGCTAAACAAGCATTTATTAAATGGGCACAGGCATACTGAGACACATGAGAACATGTTGGACTCCTTGTAACATTTGCAGCTAAGTCAGAGAAACAGACACGTGGACAAAACATGCAATGTGGTGTGATGCACACCAATCTAGATTGTTCAGTGGCGAAATGAAGCCGGCAAATTTCAGCTTGCGAGGCTCAGGAAAGGTTGTTTGTGTTTTTTGTTTTTAAGAAGAAAGGACTAGGTATCCACTAGGCAGACCAATGTTGGAGGAAGGGAATTATAGTCACAGAGAACGGCATGTGTCAAGGCACAGAGGCTTCAAATAGCATGGGACAATTGAGAATTCAAAGAGTTTGCTATGACTGAAGAACTAAGAGGCATTGTTTTTGCTTATTTTTAATGAATATGCACAGACAGAGAGAGGCTAGGACAGGGAATACCTTACATACTGTGCTAAAGAGTTTGGAAGTTATCCTACAGATAAGGGACTAATGAAGGTTTTTGAAATGTCAGGTATGACACCTGCTAGATTGGGTTTTTAGAAGATCATTTGGTGATGATACAGATTATACACTAGTAGGTAAATAGGAGTTTTTGAAATTAGTTGGAAAACCATATGGGAATAACTAGTTTAAAGCAACTTCATTTCAAAAGGCTTTTTTTCATCACCTAGCATGGGTGGAGTAAGATAGTTGTATAATTTATAATTGCAACCAGGATTCTTTCCAGGGTGAAACTGGCTACCAACAATAATTATTCAAGAACATTTGAAGTAAGCCAGAACTCTCCCAGGTAAACTGGGATATAGAGTGATCTTAAATTTAGGGTCCCTTGAGTGCTCCAATGGCTCATTTGTTGAATGCTTCATATTCCTATATTTTGCAGTTATTTTTTTCTTGCCTACTTCTCCAACTAAAGTGTACGGTTTCTGAAGACAGAGCTGTCTTTTACTTTATTTCTAATCCCTAAGGTCTTACCAGCTAATGGGAAGCTCCCAATAAATGTTTCTTAATTGAGTTTGACAGTGAATGAATTGAAATGATATTCAAATTCAAATTAGGAGAGTCAGTATTGGATTGCATTACACTAAAAGAGAATAATGTTAGGATATTTGCAATATTGCCCTTAATTATAGTATACCTCTTCACTAAATGGCCTCAACTTCTCCAAGACCTCAGTTTCCCATCTTTAAAATGGTAGTAGATATTGCTTACTTTCCATCTAATACAGAACATCAGATAGGAAAAGAATGTTGTGTAGATATGAGGGTTAATGAATTTTTTCCATTCACTGTGTTCCTAGAACTTTGTTTCTGTTTTATTCTCCATAGCCATTTGTACAAACGTAGGGATGCCTTCTGAATATTAAAAACCAAAAAAGCCTTAGGGAAATTTTTTTTTTCTGAGTTTTGTCCTCCAACTCCCTACCAATTTTGTATTTTGCTAACATGGCCAGAATGCCTTACATTTTCTTACAACTTTGAAAAACATTAATTCTAAAAACTCCAGGAGCTAAGCTTTTTTAAAAATTTCATCGACATGTATTCAACCAAAACCACAAATTAATAAGCGTCATTACTGCTATGTCTCACCCTGCATAGTGTTTTCTTCACAAATAAAGCATTTGACTTGCAAGGAAAACTATACATGCTGATCTCTGCCCTGCTGTGTTCTCATACTTTGAGAAACAAAGGTTTCTTTTCAAGCCAACTGGTTATTTTTGGATTTGGAGAAATTTTTTGTAATACTAATTTGGGGCTGGGTTTCATAATATCCTGAGGTAGCTTAAATTTGATGAGCCTGATGAGGTTAGTTTTAATGTTAAAGTCATTCCAAATAGACATGGAGAAAAAAGTGTGTATTCACTTAAAGCATGCCATCTATATAGACATCTATATAAAGAATAGTGAAACCATTTTAAATATCCCTAATATGGTTTGGCTGTGTGTCCCCACCCAAATCTCATGTCAAATTATAATCCTCAACATTGGAGGAGGGGTTTGGTGGGAGGTGATTGGGTCATGGGGGTGGACTTCTCCTTTGCTGTTCTCTCGACAGTGAGTTCTCATGAAACCTGGCTGTTTGAAAGTGTGTAGCACTTCCCCCTTAATTCTTGTTCTCCTTCTCTTGCCATGTAAGATGTGTCTCCTTCCTCTTCATCTTCTGCCATGATTATAAGTTTCTGGAGGCCTCCCCAGCCATGCTTCCTGCACAGCCTGCAGAACTGTGAGTCAGTTAAAACTCTTTTCTTTATAAATTACCCAATCTCAGGTCATTTTTTACAGCAATGGGATAATGGACTAATACAATCCTCATTAGATATTTTAGCATGACCTAATATCATATGAGCCAATAGTTTTTCCCACCATGCTTGCCAACCTTCAGTTTAGATCTGCTAAAAGAAAAACTTTGGCACATTAAAAATTTAAAGAGTTTATCTGGGCATTTGGTGACTCATGAATTGTGCCACACCAATTCAAATGCAAGTGGTTCACCATTCCTCTGGGGATGAGGGGCAGAGAGAGCAAGAAAGTAAACTTGTATAAGGTGTTTGAAGAAGCAAGACGAAAAGATTACTTGATTGATTAAAGTGAAATTTTCTAAGTTAGAGGTTAGTTGCAAGTCTCTTATTAGTTCAGCTTAGGTTTTGTTTTGTTTTACTGTTTATACTGAGCTTCAGTTTGCCTGTGTAGGAACCCAAGACACCTAATGGCCTCCCAGTTAAATTTTTTTAGCAGATCTTTTGCTTCTCTTTGGTGATTAAATTTAATTAGCCATATTTCATGTTATATGAGTCAACAAATATTGATTACTACACAGAAATCCTGGAAATTAAAACAACAAAATATATCTTATATGCTGTTGGTTTATTTTATTTTTCCAATAATAGCTTTTTTGTTTTCTTTGATTTTGGCATCTTTTCATAGTTATGAATTAACCACTTTTCTCTCTTATTTGGCCAGCTGAAAATGATGCCAATAAGAATCTTCTGTCTCTCTGTTTCTCTTCTTTACAATGTTTACTCCTGTGTGGTGATGATAATCATCAAACACTCTCTGAAACTGGTGAAGAAAGGTCTGGTCAGCAATAGTATAGCAAATTATTATTTACTAAAAAGGAAGTTGGGTTGGAGATCTCATCCAATCTTAAAATACATAAAAATTGTTCTTACATTATTGCCAATTAAGTAGCCAGTACCCAGTTCTAAGCATCGAAGGACTTTGCCTGCAGATCTATTACTTATTAAAGACAAAAGGTTTCGGCTCAAAAAGTTCTTATAAAGTTGAAAGACAAGATTGATCTTTGCTTCGTTGTTTTTGTGACACTTAAGAAGAGGATTAAGTCCTCAAACACTTCTCCTCTACTAAAGAAGTGTAAAAGCTTAAAAATCCTATCTTACACTTCACAGCAGGAGTAAGGAGAGAAGAAAAGAAAAGAAAGGAGGAATTTTAAAGGCGTCCTTTTAAAAGTATATTTGCATTCACCTGCTCAGATATTCCCTGTCCAGTGTCATAATTTTTCACATTATCTGATAGGCAGGGGTACAGATGAGAGTGGTAGACACTACAGTCTTCATGATCTTATGCTTTTCCCCACTAACCAGCAACTGCTATACACTTACAGTGAGGAAAGATTTTCACTGCCTGGGAAAAAAAATCCCATGAAATTAAATATTCCATCCCTGACCTCATAAAGCTTATGATTATTTGGAGAATGTACATATACACACTTCAGATGCTTTTTAAACCTTGTGTTAAAGGTGATAATTAATTCTTAATCAGGTTGACTCCTATTTAAATTATTTGCATTAAATTGATGTGTAAGTGGGGAAAATCAGTACTTTTCAGCCAATAGAGTCACTAAGACAAAGAAGAATTTTGAGATTCCTAAAGTCTTGATTCTAGCCTCTTTGGCTTTGTCCCAAAACAGCTGTAAGACCTCAGGCCAAGCCAATTCTCTTCTTGGCCTCAGACTGTTATTAGAAGAGCATGGGTTGCATTTTTGCTGTCTTTGAATTCTAAAAGTTTATGGTAGCAGAAGTAAGATTCATGGTACCAGAGAACAATGAGTACATCAATATCCAGCTATCTCTGTGCGTTAAGGTCTTTTTATGCCATTGATGAGCTACTTCCCCAAAGTAGGACTGGTTATGAGAGGTTAACTATTCCTTCACAGTTTGGGTGTACATTAGGATTTTCTTGCATTCCACAGTATTTCTAGGTGCTTACATTTTAGTTGGTATTGAGTAAAATTCCTGGCCTCAAAATAACTGGACAAATATTTCAGAACTTAGTTCACATTATTTCTCAAGGGAAGCAAAGACAAGGGGTCCCCTTGGAGATCTGACCTTCAAATTCATCTCTGCTTAGACAACATTTCAATATTTTGAATAGATCCAAAATGCAAGCAGAAGGAGTATTTTCATATTCCTTTACCATGCGTAAAACCAGACACCTCTTTAAATAGAAAAACTACTTTGGAATCCTGTTGGCTGGCTCTGGATGCTGGTTAGCTCTCTGTGGAAGAAATTTTGTTTCAAGTATATGAAAAAAGTGCTTACAGTCACTAATGATAACTCCCATATGGGAATGATAAAGATCCCTGTTACATTCTGTCCACAGGCTACCCAGAGCCCAGGCTGTGCCCTCTGAAGTCAGAGTTTGATATTCCAGGCTGAAGCCTGTGGTAATTTAGACAAAGTGTTGGAAATGATCTCAGCCATGCTAATACAAATGAGTTTAATTGAAGCATTTGGTTATGGGGTGTAAGTAAATCAAATATTGTGAGATGTTTCAATTATAGTTATTGGTTCTCTTCAAAGAAAGGTTTCACATGCAATAATTTCATCCTGTGTTCCGTTTGCTTCTCTGAGCCCTTAGGAATGCTGATTCAATGTCAGGTTTTCTTACTATCATAAGGGCTAATTAATGCCTACATAATGGTCGTATAGATGACATGCACTATTTTACTTCAGTAAGTGATAAACTGAGTTATACATAGGGGCAGTGGCCCAATTTTGTATCTCTAGTGGTGGTCCTCAACCTGGGCAGCATAAGACAATTTACTGGTATAAAGAAAGAAAATATTAGAACTATATATTTGTATTTACATTTCTTTTCTTTTCCTTTTTTTTTTTGAGACAGAGTCTCACTCTTTCACCAGGCTAGAGTGCAGTGATGCGATCTTGGCTCACTGCAACCTCCGCCTCTTGGGTTCAAGCAATCCTCCTGCTTCAGCCTCCTGTGTAGCTGGGACTATAGGCACAAACCACCACTCTCAGCTAATTTTTTGTATTT